>JXTC01000121.1:198597-274863 GCA_002914845.1 Trema orientale
AAAAAAAAAAAGAAAAAAGGGCTATTATTCATGGAGGAAAAAATCAGAAAAGAAAAAAAGCATTCAAAAAAGAAAAAAGAAAGCACAAAAGAAAAATTCAGGGAAAAATAGTATTTAAAATAAAAAAATTTTTAAGAAAAGAAGAGAAAAGAAAGCTAAAGGTTGAGTCATGTGGTTTTGAACCTTAATATCATATAAGAAAATAAGTATGTCTAATCACTAGACAATAAGGCATTTTTCATGTTTTGAGTTACACTTTTTATTTAAGAATGATTACTAAAAAGTTTGCTAAAATTATAAAAAATACCATCGCATTTTGACACCATATATATCTGATTCTTTTAGCTTGTATACCATATGAAGTTTGAATTTTTTTCTAAATACCGTATTTTCCCAATTATTTTTACTTTTAAAGGGAAAACTCTTAAAATCTCAAATTTACCGGCAATGACTTTAATGGAATGGCTCATCTTCTTGGTGAAAATTAGGCTTTGTACAATATTTTTAGAGAAAAAAAATTGAAAAATATAGTGGACTGTATTTTTTTTAAATCTAGAACGATTTTTATTAAAAAAATACTATTTTTTAAAAAGTATTTAGAATAATATCATTTTTTAAAATAGTAACTAGTAACCGGTAAATAGTAACCAAAGGTCTTTATAACTTGTAACTAGCTTTTAGAAACGGGTAACTAGTAACCATTTTAAAAATAGTATTTTTCAAATTTTTTTTTTAAAAAGTGATATTTTTCTAATAAAAACTGTACAAAAATTGGAAAAAAAAAAAATCTAACCTATTGGGCTTTTATTAGTAAAAGTGTTAGAAATCCCTCTTCTTATGCCCTAAATTCGGTCTTAGCAAACTTATTGAATATTGGACCTATTGTATGTTCCGATGTTATAGCAAAATAACAAAATTTATCAACAATAACTGTAATGGGATGGACTCCTCTTCTTACACATCTAATTTGGGTTAGCAAAGAGTATTACAAGAAATGTGTTTTTTTAAGATCAATTTAAAAATGGCCCTTTTTTTATACCTATTTAATAAATGACTGTTTTATAATTTTGTTTTAATTAATAGACATTTTCAGTTGATTTATTTTTTTTTATAAAGTGAATCAATTTTTTTAAAAAATAAATCAATTTTCAAAAATAAATCAACATATTGTGATATATTAAATAAAGTAAATCAATTTTTGAAAAATTTTATCAACTTAAAAAAAAACAAATCAATTTAAAAAAAATAAATCAATTTTCAAAAAATAAATGAATATATTTTACTATACTAAATATAAAAAATGACCATTTTTTAAATAATTTTCCAAATTTGGTGACTTTTTAACAATATTTGAAAAATGACCATTTTTGCAAACTATTATTCAAAATTCGGTCATTTGGCTAAAAAGTCCTATAGTAAATGACTGAATATCGGGCACAGTTTATGTATGTCCTAAAATTATTGTAACAAAATGACCAATATATCAATGTATAAACAAAATGTTAAAAAAAAAAAATAGCATACTTAATATAAAAACTAATATACTGGTACATAAAATAAAATTGATAAATAAATAGATATACTAAATACTAAATGTAAAAAGACATATATTTGGCCATTTTGCTATAAAAAAATAAAAATGGATATTTTTTAAAATAAAGTGTTAAAAAGGATACTTGTTCTAATTTTTCCCATAAATTTTCATGGGCCGTTGAAGACTTTACCCTTAAAATTTGGAAAAAATTCATAAATACCCGTTTTTAAGACCATATTTTCATAAATACCCGTTTTTAATCTTTATTTCATAAATACCCATTTTTATACCCTTTTTGGAGAAATGTAGACCACCACTGTTTTACACATGAAATGTAGACCACGGTCTATATTTCATATATTAAATGTAAACCGCGGTCCACATTTCGTGAATAAAACTTACACTCAAAATCGGCACACATTTTGAAATGTGTACCGTTCATATTTTACACATGAAATGTGTACCTCATAGATAAAATTTACACTGTAAATGTGGACCACTCATATTTTTTATATGAAATATGGACCGTAAAAATGGGTATTTTTGGAAGAAGTTTTAAAAACGGGTATGTTTGAAAGAAGTTTTAAACAACGGGTATTAGATGTAATTTTCACATAAAATTTAAATAAAGAAAATTTGGAGTGAGTGTCCCCTTTTTTCACATCATTTTAGTAATATTCGTTATTTGTTTTATTGCTAAATGTTTGAATATATTGTTTTCTTTTTTATTTTTTATATATGGATGAGGGTATAGGCTTTTGTACTAAAATATTAACTGACATACTAGATTCATATTATCTATTAAGTTTATAATTTTATAATAATTAGGTAAATCAAATTTCTTACTTGGTACATTCACTATTTCACAACAACATTTGGGAAACCAACATCTGCTTTAAAAATGCCCAAATTTCACCATATTGTTAAAGAGCCCTTTTATTAAAATTAAAATGAAATGCTAAACAAAAAAATTACATCGACACGCTTGATTTCAAAACATACAGGGTTCTTAAATGACATATATATAAATGAATATACTAAGTGTAAGATATAATATAACAAATGCTGAAACTGATATACTCAATACACAGACTAAAACTAAACTAGTGTATAAGTGAATAAATCTAAGTGTAAAAATGAATATACTTAGTCATTTAGCTATTAAAAAAATAAAAATAAAATTTGGCATTTGCTAAAACGAAATGTGAAAAAAATACATCCACTCTAATTACTGAGTGCGGGAGCTGATTTAACTATCAGAACACATTTGGGCTAAAACGAGACTAAGAAATCAACTAGATTTAAAAAAAAAAAAAAAGAGTTTCCTTAAAAATAGATTATTAAAAAAAAAACACACACACACAAACAAAATATTAAAATAAAGACGGGTCACGTGATACCAAGACCCAAACACGTGAGGGTGAACACATAACAGAATGTCCCATCTACGTGTACGTGATGAAAAAGAGTGTTTTTGAGGATGAGGTGGTTGTCTGTCTGGCGACTCTGGCCACAATCTCTTCCATTTCAGAATCGACCAGACAAATCCAGCACCCACGCCCACCCACAATTCCATTTGAAATATCAAAACAAACCCTTTTCAATTCCAAAGAATTAGCTCCCAATTCTCCATTCCAGTCATCAATGGCGGCTGCTTCTTCTTATTCATTACTCCTCGAAGCCAATCCATTGAAATGGAAGCAAAGCATCCCAATTCTACTCCCTCCTCCTCGTCCCTTTCCCTTCCCCTTCCCCAAGAATCACATCCTCACCAAGCCCTCTAAGTTCAGCGGCATCATAAACATCCATGGCTCCGCCAAACTCACCCTCAGGTGCTTCGCCGCCGCCAAGAACCGGCCCATAATCGAGTCTGAGTCGACCATTCGAGAAAACCGCGCGAACCCATTTGAGGTCGTGGCGAATACTATTATGAGAGCCCTGAAGGCGTTGAAGAAGCCCGCTATCGCGGTGGTTTTGCTCGGGTTACTGCTGATGTACGACCCCAATTCGGCATTAGCCGCCTCGGGTGGGAGGATGGGCGGGAGGTCGTTCTCGTCGCGCTCCTCGTCTTCGTCGTCGTCGAGGAGCTACTCGGTGCCGCCTTCGTCGGGCTCTGGGTTCTCTTACTCGGTGCCGTACTATGCGCCCTCTCCGTTTGGGTTTGGCGGTGGTGGTGGGGTTTATGTGGGGCCGGCGGTGGGAGTGGGAGCTGGGTCGAGTTTCTTTTTTATACTGATGGGTTTCGCGGCTTTTGTTTTGGTTTCGGGGTTTCTCTCGGACAGGAGTGAGGATAGTGTGCTTACTGCCACTGAGAGAACAAGCGTTCTCAAGGTTCAGGTGTGTATGGTTTAAATCTTCAGTTGAGTACAGGCTTTCGTGGGTCTCAATCCTTTTTTTTCTTTTTCTTTTTTTAATAGGAAGGTTTATTCAAAGTATTTGATTGATGAATATATGCATATATTGGATGGAAGACTCTGTTTAGACAGTTTTGAGTATTTTATCAATGGTAAGGGTTTGAATTTTGCTTAATTTAGGATATATAGTATCAATATTGTGCTGAAACGTAAATGTGGACATTTCAAAAAAAAAAAAAAAAAAAAGAAACGTAAATGTGGAATCTTTTCACCTTACATTTGTACTTGTATATGAGTGGTTTTAACACAAATGAATTGTTTGGAGGGAAGGTAGGGTGGCTGCTCGTTCTATCATAAGTTGTATGATGGATTCCACTTTATTTATATCTTATTCTGGTTCCAGAATTCCAGTCAAGGTTTAGGATGATTATACTATCTACACATTACCATTGATAAAAAAGAAAGAATACAAAAGGTGTAAAGAACCAAATTAAAATGGATGTTCCAGAATCATTTTGTCCAGTGGACCTGCCTGGTTAAATGTTGATCCTACAATTTAAAGAAGCTCCCCCCCTTCCTCTCTTTTAATTGTTTTTAGGAATGAGTTATCCTGTATTATCCTCAACATTATTCTCTTCACAGGTCGGGTTGTTGGGCATGGCGCGAGAACTTCAAAGGGATCTTAATCGGATTGCTGAAACTGCAGATACCTCTACCCCTGAGGGCTTAAGCTATGTGTTGACAGGTGAAAACGAGTGATACTTTTCTCTTCTTGGTTTTTTTCCCTCCTCCACTCTACCCTCTCTCTCTCTCTCTGTAAACAAGATTTCAGTTTTCCTATAAGGTTTACTAATAGATATTGTTTGAGTCAGGTTGTATGCATTTTTTTTGTGATCCATAGAATTTAGGACCCTAACAAATTTCTTAGATGGACACTACTTGGAATTGGCTACTAGTATTTTTTACATGGACACTACTGGGTTGAACTGGCTATTACTTTTTTCTTTTGTCCATTCTGATGTAAATTTTCATGTGTCACATTTTTCGTTCCTAAGAGCTTCTAATTTGTAACTTTTGATGCCAGAGACCACACTAGCTTTGCTTCGGCATCCTGACTACTGCATTTCTGGTTATTCGTCTGTAAGTTCCCTACCATCTCTAGATTACTTGGCTGATGGACCTTGTGAAATGAATTGTTGTTATAGTTTGTTTCCAATGACTTGCATACAGAAAAAAATCAAATGGGGGTAATCTATGTGAATAAGTGATGGCAACTAATACAAGTAGAACTGATGGTATAAACTACAAAGTCTTGAGTGGTTGATGCTCAGTTTTTATTCATTAGAAGGCAGCCTAGTTGCTCATCATAATTTTCAGTAATTCATACTTCATAGTATCTTGGAAAATACTCATGTGTCTGGTTATATGCTTATATATATGCTTATATATATATATGGTTGCCAATCCAGTAGGTATTTTTTTTAACCTATATATAGGTATTTTTTTTTAGCCATTAGATCATCATCTAATAGTGATCCAACAGCTATAATGATGTGCATGAAAAGACGTGCATCATTAATGATATTTCTCTCTTATTTTTTTATAGAAAAAATATGTATGATAAATTTTAATTTGCCAAAATAATACCTATATATAGGTAAAAAAAAAAAAAAATATCTACTGAATTGGTGCTCTATATATATATATATATATCCTTTTAAGTTCTTTTAATTCTCTGCAGAATCATTTCAGAACTATCCCTGTCAACTATATTTGCTTTATTGTGAGATTCCTTTCTTCAGTATAATGAAATAAAAACTAACTTATTGGATTAAATTTACTCTCAAGTGTCATGAACTTTAGTTACATGAATTATGAGTTTTGATGTGCTTGTAGGTGGATTTAAAGAAGAGTATGGAGGAAGGGGAGAAACGCTTTAATCAACTTTCTATTGAAGAGCGAGGGAAATTTGATGAAGAGACGCTTGTCAATGTTAACAACTTAAAAAGGCAAAGCACAACAAGCCAGAGGGCTAGCGGATTTAGCAATGAGTACATAGTGGTATGATAGCTTAAGCTAATGCTAAATTGCATTGCATCATATTCCAGTTAACAAGGGTGTCATTGGGTTGTTAACTTGTTTTGCATTATAGTTGATTAATTGATTGCAAATTTACTTTGTGGACTGAATAGGCAGTGTTCTACTATCCATCTTCTCTGGCAAGTGGCAACAGCATATAAACTTCACAATGCTCTTGAAATATTAAATCTCTCTCTCTCTCGAATTTCTGGTGTTGTAACCTTCTCTCTTGAATTTCTGGTGTTTTAACCTTGTCTTTAAATGAGAATATAAAATTGATCACCTCTTGAAATCAATTCTTTGGATGTGCCAAAAATCCTGAATATAGTTAAGGAAAATATTCATGACTAGAATGGTTTCATGGAGTTTTATTAGGAATACAAATTTGAAATGATGATTTCTTTGTTATGATTTTCTTTCAGATAACAGTTTTGGTGGCTGCGGAAGGAGTACATAAGCTGCCTGCTATCAACGGTGGTAGAGACTTGAAGGAAGCCTTGCAAAAGCTTGCCTCAATTCCCTCCAATAAAATACTTGTAAGAATGGAAACTTTCTTGTTCATAATCTGCATATACAACAATTTGTGTGCTTATGATCCCTGCTTGAATTTCCTCTCTTTTTTTCGTTCCTGTAGGCGGTAGAAGTTTTGTGGACCCCGCAGAATGAAAATGACACTCTGTCCGAGCGGGAACTACTAGAAGATTACCCTCTTCTGAGGCCTTTGTAACATGTAAGAGTATATACTTCTCTCTTTCACCGCGCACATCAAGGGGTATGAACTCGGTTGGATCTAATTTTCAATGGGGCCATTTGTATAGCGGTAGTGTGTATAGCATACAGAAATTTTACTAGTTTAAGATTTGACTAGAGGCCATTATGCTTTATTCAGTATGTAAAACTTTTGGGACAAAAGAAAAGTGCTCCATGTTCTGAAGTACAATTTTGTTTGTAGGTCTATGGTAATGAGCCTTGGACTCCATATATGAGTCTGATATCGTTGAATGAGAGGTCCTAGATGTACTTCAAAGCATTATCTTTTCTTTTTCCTTTGCAAAAACGTTACCTCTTTTGATTAGCAAAAAAACATTGCCCTTTTTTTTTTTTCCGTCTCTCTCTCTCTCTCCCGTTGTCTTTTATCAAAAGTGGTACAATAAGGTTCGTTCGTTTGTACTCTGCACGTACTCTGAAGGGTAATGAGCATGATTTTCATTTTGGCCAATTGATGTGGACAGGATTTAGTGCGTTATGAGTTTCGTTTCCCACTTCAAATCTCCACATATATTGCATGGCATTGGATAAGAAACTAAAAACTATTGAGAAATAATGATGTTATTCCACTTGCTATTAGTTTCCTTTACAATAAGGTCAAGCAGAGCGTAATTTCTTGCTTTATGAAAGGCGTACAGATCAAATTACTTATATCCATATCCAGATTACTAGTGCCAACAAGAAACGTGTTTCTGGGGGTGAATGGTAGTTGTTCTTTTAAACTATAATTACAATGTTTTAAGGCAAAGGCTCTTTATATTTCCGAAATGTGCGGACTGAGTTGTCATAGCATGCTAAAGGTGAGGTTTTTTTTTTTTTTTTTTCATATATTTATTAAAAAACGCTAAATACATTCTTTTTTACAAAATATTTATTAGGAATATTAAATACATTCGTTTTTACAGACTAAAGAGCGTAAAGAGAATACGTTTAGGTTTCCCTTGTTTATTTTGTAAAAGGAAGTTGTAGCTTAGTGGCTAAATCTAGTTAGGACTTGGGAGTATGAAAAGAATAAGATACGATGTAGACCAAGCTCTGAAGCAGTGTCATTTTCATCAATTTTGGGGAGATCTCAGTGTGGGTGGAGTTTCGCCTAACATTCCCAAGTCGTTTGGATATGGAAACTTCATCATTCTTTGACTTATATTGTATTTGTTCCTTTCTGAGATAGGGTTGGGGAAAAAGTAATATCTAAAATCACAAACAAAGTTCTGCATGCTTCTTGATAAGCCTAGGTCGTGAACTGCACCGACTCTGGATAGGCATCAGCTTCGGGTCCAGTTCTAAGTCATTAATATATTATAACACGTTTGACTTGTTAAAATTGGTATTCTTCTTGGTATCTTTACCTACTCTTTTTAACTCATTTGATTATTACGTCTTCCTGCTTTGAAGCATAGGAATTGGCTCAGAACTAGCCAAGAATCAGACTAATGATCATTAAATGTCAAAAAGTGTGTAAAATGCTAGAGTTGCCCTCATTTTTATCTGCTGCCATTGAAATTTACATTTTATTGGAATCAGATGCAAGAGATATGAAAGAAGAATGGCCCCGTTTGTTTCGCCTATTTGAATGTGTGTATTTAAATGGAAATTGTGGAATGGGTTATAATTGGAATGAAAGACATTTGAATGGAAAAAATAGTGGAATGGGTTATAATTAGAATGGGAGTATTGGAATGGACCATTCAAAAACACCTCTTCCCCTCCATTCTCATCTAAGACACAAAATCCATTCAAATAGTTGATGTGACTGATGAACCATTTGAATGGAAAAACTAAATTGTTGAAACAAACACTCATTCCAAAAGACCATTTGAATGGAAAATTTAGAGTTGTTGAAACAAACACCCATTCAAATGAATTTTCCATTCCAATGGAATGGAATGGGCGTACCAAACGGCCCCATTATCTATTCCCACTTTGAGAGAACTTTTTGCAATAATTTGCTGAATCAACTATATGAGTGGAATGTCGTATGGATATTCTGATTCTGGCTGTACTGATTATGCACTAGTTGTGCTGTCGATATCTTTCGAGATTGCAACCATGTTCCATTTTGGACAGAATTTACGCCTTTTTCAGCATCAAATTCATCCACCAAGCTCCAAAAAGAAAAGGGTATCTTTCAATTCTGGTTGTAGTCCCTGATTTTCATCAACTGGGGAGAGTTCATTCGTTTTCAAAGACAAATAAGCACGAGTTTCACTATGGAATTTTCTGACAAAATTTCAGTGGGACCTCGGTTTATTCCATACCTTTTTTTTTTTTTTTTTTCTCTGGGTTTTGAATTTATCATGTTAAAGGAGTAATCTGCATAACATGTGTACAAATCACATTAATTCTAACATTTATTTATTAAAAAAAAAAAATCAGTTCTACTTTGTGACTCAAAATTTCTCCAGTTCATAAACGTAAGAACCTACCATCAGAGTCTAGTCACTAAATGACAAGCAAACTTTTTAGTTTTTGGATTTGGCCAAAAACAAGAAAGAAACTTCACATACACATCATTATCTAGACGACTAGATGGGTGCATTATTTTTTTTGAGAAAGGTAAGACATACAAACTTTTTTAATCACTCAAAAGTGTCTGTCTCTTTCTTTATCTAACGAATCACGATTCAATTTGCATGTACAATTACTTTTTACGTTAGTGATAATGCTCTTTGTATACGAATACGAGTATTAAAAATTGGCTGGCTTTCAATAGTCACCCCTTTGAAGCTTAGCCTTACCCTGAAGTACGAGAAAATAAAAGTAATTCTATTGGGGAGCCAGGCCTTTGGTTTGACTTCTTCAGAGAGTTCTAAATTTATGCATGAGTATCAATAGCAGAAAATTTTTATGACTGACCCTTACTAAAAATATTCTTTAAGAATTCGAAGTTCTCAAATCTTTCATTTATTCATTTATTTATTTACTTTTGAGACGGACGATCCCACCTCTTTGAGATATGGTTTACTAAGTCTAAATGCAATTTTCTTTTTTTTTTTTTTTTTGGAAATATGATCAGAGCCTGACATCTCTCAGTCAAGCCTAACTAATTCAGCGTCCTTGAACAGTTTCACATAAATAATTGCATAGTCTTCGACATATTTTGACTCATAACCGAAGAATATATAATGCCACCGTAACTTTTTAGGACAAAAAAGGCTAATGTGATTAGGCAAAGTAACAAATGAATAATCACTTTACTTCCTTTCAAAATTCGGGTTAATTTCAACACGTGAATCATCCATAGAAGACCGGATTTTTTCTCATAAAAGTTGGCTATTTTAAAACCATTTTGAAGAGAGGGGGTTACCAATTCAATGACATGAAAAGGATGAAAAAAGAAAATTTAAACAAAAGAAAGTTCGAGAAATAGTAAACCCAAACTACGCTTTTCACACTTGGACCTGGAAATCTATAATGAATAATTAACAAATGACTTCGTTTCTCAAGCAAAATTATAGAATTGATATGCACATTTGATGAGCTTTGACCCCAAGAAAATCAGTACCCTAAAAGCAAAGCTTGTACAATCTAATACCACATCAACTTGGTGGCATTGAGATTATGTATATGCGACTTAGACCATCTTAGATGTCAATCTCAAAGTCAGCCTATATGAGTTAATATTGTGGACCATTCCACGTTAATGGAACCCTCTCTTTTCTTTTCCTTTTTTTTTTTTGGCTGAAAAGAGTATATTAATGGAACAATCCGGTGATATGGGTCGGGTAAGCCAGATTCTAAGTTGATCAGCAAGCATGGGGCATGATGACTTTAGTGGCCCATGCGACACAATTCATCCTCTTTGAAAAAACACCCTCCATGATTGACATAAAGGAAGCCTTGGGGGGGCCTACAAGAACCATTTTAGTAGTCCTTTTAATCCAAAATTCTTATTGGCCAGCTACAACTTACGTGCCAAATAATACACTTCACCATGACTTGCAGTATCTGTATACTGTAGTCTTTTTAAAACAATAGCTTTCTCTCTCTCAATCAAAAGCTCCAATCAATAAAGGCTATAAGAGATATTCTATTTAAATATAGCAAATTCAATATGACACAGGATTATATACTTGGGACACCTAGAAAACCTAAGCTTTGCACATGGAGATTGTATCACTTGGTAAGGTGGCAAATAACTAAGTAAAAATGTCTCATCTCCTTGAATTTCTTACTTCTTTAAAACAATTGTTGTGAAGATTATTATTGGTCACTTCTTAGATAACTCGTGTGTTTGTAAATTGTGTGTAAGAGAGTTGAAGCAAACTGTAGGTAAACTTTCATACTAGTTAGTCAAAAAAGGAGTGGACTTCGATAATTGTACAGCCTCTCTATACGTGTGTGAAAAATTTATAAAAGAATTCAACTCACAAGCATTTATATATCAACAGCATCAACTGGGAGGGAAACTGCTCGGTGAAGAGAGTGAGGAAGCAAAGAGTCATTGTGGAAACTCTTGGCTGCAGTGACCATATCCTTAGCGTTCGGGGACTCCATTGCCTCGCAATTTCGGGCCCTTAGGGACTCCAAAATGGGGCTACTCTTGTTGATAGTGCCACGGTAACTGGAACTAAATTGGTTATCATAAGCAGAAGACTGGAAGACGAGTCCTTTGTTTTCTTCTAGTGTGTTTAATACCAGAGACGACAAAAATCCATTGTCTAATCTGAGCTCTGTGTCTCCATTGTTTGAAGAGTTTGAGACAAGTCTTAACTGATGATCTTTGAGTTCCCTCAGTTCCATCTGATGCTTTGCTTTGAGCCATCTTAGTTCCTGCACCATTTCCTTCTCGTGATTGTCTGAGATCATCTCATGATGGGTTGAAGAGATTGAGGATAAAGAATGAGAACCTGTTAAGTTTCTGAAGGAAAATTTTGAATTGGATTCAGTTTTGTTGTTCAAATTGCTCCCCTTCTTCTCATCCTTTGTTGTGATTATTGAGTGGTCAATCTTTTCATATTCTTCATCAGAATGGCTCTGTCCAGAGCCTACAGAACTGAGTTCTCGGCTTTCATGCTGGCCCCAGATTCCATGATAATTTGGTGTACCTTCTGAGGTATGATGGTCGGACTCGTCGGCTTGGTACGTGATCTCCTCAAAACGACCATGCATCGAAGTACATCCATGTCTACAACACTGAACAACTGGGTAGTTCTTGGAACCAGAGGGGTTACTTGCCAGAAACTTCATGAAAGAGCCACTTGAGGTATGGTTGGAAGCACAATTGTGGCATAAGTTTTGATTAGCAAAACGTGGTGTTTCCACTATACCTGGACCAGGTTGCCATTCAGGTACCAAGGAAGAAATTTCACCATCAATCATGTCTGCTATTCCTGTAACATCCTGATCGGTAATGTCAAGTTCTGCAACCATTTCGGTTGCAACGCTCAATGCTGTATCTGTCTCAATGTCGAACGGGAAATAGATATTTCGTATTCGGCCTGCAAGTGATAGAATTACAAATGGCTACAATTGATTAACACTAATGAGTAAAAAACATTCGTAAACATGAAATATCAACAACAGTGTAACAGGCTATCAGACCTTCTTTATCTGAAATTCTAAGCCTTAAAAAGATGCCACCATCATCTCTCCTTTTCCCTTTGATGCTTATGCCGGCATCTTCATAATGTTCATCATCATGGTGCTCAAAAAGTTCAATTCCACTCGTTTCAAGCTCGCCTGGATGATAGCTCCATTCATTCTGTTCTTGAACAGCATAACCATTTAAGTATCCATTGCTTAAGGAGCTGCTGCTGTGATGTAGCTCAAGTAAAGGCTGCCTTATGAGAGGTCCGAAGTCATCAAACTCTTGTCCGTAATCTACTGGTCTCAAATCATAATCACAATCCTCAACTTGGAGAAAAGGGTCATTTAAGAGCTCTCTTGCTGAGAGCCTTAGGGATACAGTTGCCAAACACTTCTCAACAAAATGCCGAACTTCTGGATCTTTTACTTTGTACAAAGCATCTGGTTTTTTTCCCTATACAAATTAATGAATTGTCAATGGAATATAATCTAGTTCTCCCCTTTCGCTAGAAAAAAAAAAAAAAAAGAACAAAAGGGAAAAGTTCACAGAGAAAGAGTTCTTACTGAAACTACTTTCTTGTAGATCTGAGCAGGATGAGTGCATTCACTATATGGATATTCAAAAGTGACCATTTCCAAAATGCACATCCCAAATGAATATATGTCGACTAATTCATTGTATGCCTCTTCATATACTTCTGGAGCCATGAATTCCGGAGTCCCTAAAAATTATTTATTTAAAAATTAAAACAACATTAAAATATCCCACAAACCCTGAATTTCTAAAATATAATTTCAGATAAGATAACAAAAATTGAGGTATTTTTTCTTAAATAAGTTACCAACACAGTGAGCAGCGTGAGATTTCCTCAGGATTGCAGCCAGGCCAAGATCACCAATCTTCACCTCTCCTTGGTTCCCATTGACAAAAATATTGTCACACTTGAGATCTCTATGGATCACAGGAGGGTCGTGGCTGTGAAGATAGAGAAGCCCTCTCAAGATCTGTCTACACCAGTGTTTCACTGCTCTGATGTTAACTCTCTTGTGCTTTAACCTGTACCTATCAGTGATAGGTAAGAAAAGGAAACCCCAGAAAAGAAAAATCAGAAATCTAAAAGACCCACATAAAAATAAATAAATAAAAAATAAAAAATAAGATGAGAACAGAAAAACAAAACTAGAAAGAGGAAAAAAGTATGAAACTTTATAGAATGCTTACTGTCTGAGAGTCCCAGAAGTGAACATTTCAGTGACAAAATTGATGTTCCTATTGGCAGTATCAACCCAAGAAGTGTAGAACTTCATAATGTTCCTATGTTTCAATGTCTTTAAGAGATGAATCTCACAGTAAAGCCTCTCAAGATCTTCAGGGCTTTGCAGAAAATCATAAAGCTTGACCTGGTTCCAAGCTACCTCGATCCCTTCATACTCATCAAATGCTCTATACCTGTAATAATCAAATCACACAAAATCACTCAAAGCCATTGACTAAATCCAACCCAAGAGCTCAAATTTGGAGAAAATCTGAAAAGGGTCATCTTGGACTTTAGAGAAATGTGAGAACTTGATTTCATACACTATCTTTGAGGCTCCTTTTCCAAGGATTTCATTGTACTGCAAAGCACAGAAGACATCAAAATCAAAAACTCAAAAATGGTAACAATATATATATATATATAGAGAGAGAGAGAGAGAGAGAGAGAGAGAGAGAGAGAGAGAGATGTACTCTGCCATATCTGCCAGTTGGATCAACTTCAACAAACTCAGAAGAAGAGTCATCTGGTTCAAGATGTGTGAGACAATTCATTCTTTTAAAAGTTACTCACTTTTGCTCCTTTTTTGTTCTTCCTTTCAGATAGATTTTCGCCCTTAATGCTCTTTCTTTCTTCAGTTCTGACACAAATACACATAGACAAACCCAAGAGTCCCAAGAGAAAGAGATGACAGGAAATTTTTATCATACAAAAAACTAAATAAATATTACTTTTTTTCTCTCTCTCTCTCTTCTCTGTGAGAAAGAGTTTTATAGAGATAAAAATAACTGGAGTCGATATTTTCGGCAAGTAATAGAGAGACGTTTTTATTACAGAGACAGAGAGAGAGAGAGAGAGAGAGAGGCAGGTAAGTAAAGTTGTAATAAAAAAGAAAAGGCTTCTGCTTCATTTCTAGAGATACAAACCGAGCCAAGCCACCCACCCCCGGAGGATCATGACAAATATTGAGAGAGAGAGAGAGAGAGACTTTGTCTGGAGTCTATAAAAATTTGGTGTAAAATAACTGATGACATAAAAGGGTCCCACATGAGATTCATTTTCATGCTCAAAACTGGACCTTTGGTGAGTCATGATCCAGAGCTCGTGTAAAGATATATCAACTTTATTGTTAAATTTTCATTTTTCATGCTTTCTTTGTGTAACTAGAGATGATGAAAGCACACGTTGTTACCAGATGAAATCACTAACAATCTATCTACAAGAATAAATATAATACAATTCAAGCCCCAAAAAAATTCGTAATACAATTACCAATCTATTTCTTTATTAAAGTTTTTTAAAAAAATTTACGCACCAATTTATTAATAATTAGCTCATCCCACATCTACAAAAATAAAAAAAAAAAATTTTTTTTTGAATGAGAAATGTTGTCAAGAGAAAACTACCATAATGGAGTACCCCAAACTTTTCAGGATGAGATTTCTTGGCTTCTATTTTGTAAGCCACCTACTCAATTTCGTTCAAAAGAGATTCATTTGACTTGTTCAAATCCTCTTATTCGAAACTTTTAAATCATTTTTTTAATAATCTTCCCCTTCCCCTCATGAAAAAGAAAAATCATCAGAAAACAAATTGTTTCATATTTTTTATTTGAAAAAATGATCCTTTGGCTAGAGAGAAAGGTGCAAAATCATAACCCTTATTTAGTTTCAAAATATATAATAAAGTACCTGTAGCGTGCATGATATAATTAGATATTGAAAAAAGGGGGAAAAAAAAAAGAGATTAAAGTAGTTCCATAGACTTTATTAAATAATAAAAGAGTGAAAGAACTTTTAAAATTTTGCCTTTATTTCTTAATATGTCGTACACATATGGTACCGTTGCTTGCTGAGGGAAGGGGGCGATTAGGTGATTAAACAAATAATATAGATAATCACTTTTACTGTCTAATTTTAATTTTCTCATTAACCAAATTGGCAAAAGTATGACACGAGTTTTNTGCATAACTAAAATTCAAACTCTTCTACTCTCACATACTCATACACATTCCAAACTATCCTAGACCAATGCATGAATTAAACATTTTTTTGTAATTTAATTACCATCAAATTTTTTTTGGGCATAAAGGATGTGATTTTCTTACCTTTTATATTTTATTTACGTTTCACGTAATCAATTTTATTTAGAATTTATTTTTTATCTTTTATTTTGTTTTGATGTGGATTATATTTTATTAAAGATCAATTAGAGTTAGTTGCCTCGATCCAAGATTCATGTTTTATTACAAATTTCTAATAAAAGCTTAAGAATGTTTTGTATTGGATGGTTTAGATTATGAATTTAATCAGTACAATAAATCTCAACAACAAGCCCGAAACACTGAAGGATGAAAAGACAAAATCGGTATAAACGATGGAGAAAAAAAAAAAAAAGGCATAATAAGTCATACGATCAATAGAAAGAAAAAATAATACTAGAGCGCAGAGGTCATAAAGAAAATATTTATACTGATTCAATTCATAGTAAATGTAAATTATTAATGAAAGAAAATATTAATTAGTAGGTAATTCCAACAATTAAGAGAATTTTTCCTAAAAATAAAACAATTAAGATAATTTAATGATCAGCTACTATAAATAAAATGAAATAAAATGGACAATGGATAATTTAAGGGATCACGGTGTTTTTAGTATTATCTGATGTATATGACATATAAATTATGTCATAGGACTTGTCATTCTTCAATTGACAAATGTTAATAAACAATTAGAGGTGATCATGAGTTTTAGAGGTGATCATGAGTTTTAATTAACCAGTTGAAACATGAGAAATTACATGTGATATTAAACGGTGGAAATATTGTGGGATTTCTAATACTACTCAAAGATAAGTATAATTGGGAGAATAAAAAAATGAGGTCTGAAATATATATGACTGAGAATATTTAGACTCTATTAATGAAAAGAGATTTAGAAAAAAAAAAAAAAAACCTGAGTAGATAACAATTAAATTATTCACCATATAAGACATTAAATGACACATTGAATGTTCATATCACATGCCTTGTTATTCAACTCACTATAGCCATCTGATCTCACAATCAAATGATCTAATTTTTTTAAGAGAAAATGAAATTCCACATATTATTCAAATTAAAGTACTTGTCAATGAATAAATATTTTATTTTTATCTTTTTCCAACCATGGAACTTCCCAATATCAAATCACAATTAAAGGTCCAATTTTTTTTTTAGGAAAAATAGAATTTCATAAATATTCCAAATTAAAGTAATTATCCATAGATAAATGTTGTGATATCCACTAGAGTAATTTTTATTTCTTGAAGTAAAAGCCGAAGAAGATCTTCTTAGAAAAGCTTGTAGGTTTATGTTTTATTAAAAAAGTCTTCTAATTAAAAGAAGATCTTCAGATAATTCATCCAAACTCTCTCAAAAGTAACTCTTGGACTCCAAAAGATATTTAAAAGTCATACCAAATAGGCTCTGAATAAAATAAAAAATACCTTTATTTATCTGTATATAAATTTACATATAATTAAGAAAAATAGACGATCGAAAGCTATATTTTACCTATGGATGATTTAAATTTCTTAATAATTGCAGAGCAATTGAGCTTAGACATTATTGATGATGATCAGTGTTTGTATCATATAACTTCACGAGAATTTTTTTTTCTAAGAGAAAGTTCAATTAGTTTATGCTTATACGAGTAGTTAATAAACATTGAAAATAAAATAGATCTCTTTAGTATACCTAGCTCTCGGCTTCTTTCCCCTTTCTCTATATTGCCTTATAGGTCTTTAGACTTTTTACTCGGATTCTCATAAATATGTGTAGAAAAATTGAGGGTTTACTTAGATTCATTTCCCGTTTTTTGTTTAAATAAATTAAAAATAGAAGTAAAAATTTTGTTTTGATTTTCAATTTTTATAAACATAAAACATGCTTAGCAAACTTTATTTCATTACTTATTTCTAAAAATAATAAAGTACAAATAATAAGAAAGAAAATCATATAAACTTATATTTGTGTATGTATATACACACATATATATATGTACGCACTTGTGTACAAATAGTTGTAAGTTCTTTTGTTTTCAAAATTTGTTTAAAAAAATAAAGATATTAGAAATTTTTTGTTACCGCTTTTTTTGAAATTTTTGCTAGTAAGTTGCCAAGCAAAATTCTAAAAAAAATTCTATTTTTATGTTTAAAAAAATAAAAAATAGAAAACGAAAGTGAATCCAAACAAATCCAGAATTTCAAGTGCTTTACTAATCACTTACATTGACAATCCTCATATAATTAATTCTTAATAGGTAATGACTAATTGTTTCCTAGTTTATAGACTACTGCATTTTCCAAGTCAACTAATAAGAAGATAGACGTTCATTCTAGAGCATAGCACTGCTTGATGACAGAGAACGAGAACTAAAAGTAAAAAAGAAAAATGATATTTTCCGAAAACTATTATAAGGTTAGATTAGCGCAATCAGAGATTCAATATAGAAAAAGCTAGTCAAATAATGTCACAAGACTAGAGTGTTAAAGAGCAATATAATAGTCGTATGAACACCTTAATTCCCATAAAGGGGCCCGGGAAAAAAATTGTATTGAGTCTTCTATTAAGTTCAATCATAAATGAGTTCATAAACTAGTCACTTTTTCTCCCAAATTCAGATAAATGAGTTTTTTTCTTATTGCATTTTGACGGAGTTAATTAATTTATACGTCTCAATTTTTACCTTCTTTTTCTCCTAATCAGACAATGTTCTTCAACATATATAACAACTGATTAATGTGTTATCTTCAACCCCTCGCGAGTTCATCCATACTTCTCATAATATTTATCCAAAGCTTTTATAGCCATACTTCTTCAATTTTACTAGTGATTAATAAATAGTTTTATTTTTATTTTAGGCAATTTCATACTAATGATGAATACTGCAACAAGTACAATGTTTGACGGTATTAGCTGAGTTGATCATAAAATTAGCTGAGTTGATCATAAAATTACATTTTATAGAATAATACTAAGTATATCACCTCATATTTCACTTTTTTTAAAACCATCTAATATGTAATATGATTTATCATCATATAATTAATAAATGTCATTTCACTTATTCCTACTAAGTTACAAATTGAACAGTTACTACTTTGCAACATCAAGTGATACTTCGAAAGTAAAAAATAAAGAGAAATCGCTAGCAGTATTCTTATAACTTTATACGTATGTCTAAGTTTTAACGTATGACAGCCCTCAATTAAGGTAATTTACTAATTTCCATCTTCAGTTTTTGTGAGACTAGCCGCAGGCCATTTGGACTCACAAAATTACCCAGACGGGTCGTCGAATTGAATTGACATTATAAATTCAAAGGACAGATCAGTCATTTAAATTCAGGAAGAAATTGACCACACTCTCATGGGTGACCACCCGATGGCACGTGATTGGTTAGATAAGGAGCTTTCAGTTTGGTTCACAAAGTTTTCAAACTCATATATACGGACCAGACATGTATAAATTCCCATTTACTAAATGGAGTCTTAGCACTATATACATATATATTGTATATATATTTCATAAGCTTCTGAGATATATTTCGCCTCATTTACTTGTCCAACCAAACTTCAAATTTCGTACAAGCAATTGAAAAATATTACATATATTTTTTTAGACAAAGAATCAATATAAGAATATGCTTTAACTTGGCCAAAGAGAATATAAATAAATCAAGAAAAGAGGAAAAATAAAGGTCCATTAATTCATAATATCTAAATCATATGCCCCTAAAGAGCCCACAAAATTGAAGAAACAAGCAGAGATCAGCCACATGTTGGGCGTGGAGGTTAGGGTACACTTTGATGTACAATCGTGTACAAGTGTATAAGTAGTGCGTCCTATAGTCCTTGCACTTGTTAGACAACTTTTCTAAGGGTTGTCTGGAATTGGTCCCTAATATAATTAACAACTTAAGGTCTAACTTTTGAATGTATATATAATCACTATATATATATGTATTGATGATGATATAAAGCCAACTATTAAAGCTTATCTAATGAGCTCTGAGAACTATGGGGTCCTTTAACTTTGTCAAAAAGTTTTGCATGGCATTGGGGAAAGGACTCTTAGTTTAATGGCAATTAGTTGAATAATTAGGACATGGGTACTGTTTACAGAATATAGAGGTCCACTTTCTTGATGCAACTTTATTATGGATAGTTGAAATTTGACACGTATGAGTATAGCATTTCCGGAGAAAGACTTAAAAATCTAGTGAAATCATTTAGGTATGCAAATTACAATATTATAACACGTAAACTGTATCAATTGAAGCCAAAACCCGAGTAAATATAATGTATGCCTTTGTTCAAAAATTTTTAATATTCAATTTAATCGTGGGAAGCCAGAGTTACACCATACATTCATTGTTTGTTAGCCCACATTAAAAAGTATGTTTTAGACCTTGATTTGGCAACTTGTTTAGATCTTGATTTGGCAACTTGGCCTTATTGTTATGATTATTTTTTTTTAGTCCATTAATTCTACAACAAGTTAGTAAATATGACGTACGTACCGGTAGCAAGTTCAGTGACTATGATGAAGATGAATTGGATATTAAATCAGGAATTTGACTCTTAATATATATGTGTTATTTTTTTTTATTTGTAATAAGTATAAGTTATTAGTTACATTCTATTTTTATTAAAAAAAGTTTGTAAACACGATTCTGAGAAATTACTTAACTTATCTAAAAATAATAATAATAATAATAATAAAACTTTTGTTTCTTATAATTTTATTAGAAATTTAGCTTTATATGACACATGGTAGTGGCAAGTAAAGCACCATTCTCTTTTATGGAGTGGTTTAGCCCTTAACGGAGGATAATATATTAATTTACTTAGGAACTTAAGACCTTCATGGGATACGATTCTTGGATTTGATTTTTTTTCGAAATTTTATAATATTGCTAATATTTTAAAACACACTTCTGCATTAGAGCAGTTTGGGTTGTGCTTCACTGTCATGTGGGGGATTCTTTATTCCAGCTTTAGATTTGTTTAATGACCTTTCTATTTGATATTGATCAAAAAAAGATTATGCTAATCAACATTGATGTAAAGGCATTTTTCATTTCAAAGTTTCTTAGTTTGACTAGTCGTTGTTTGATACTCCGTGGATGCCGTACAAAGAAAGGTCAAAAGCAAACAAAAGGCCAAAAGGGGATTCCAAAGTTTAAAGCCCAAACTGAAAACGAAACAAGTTCTTGGGATGCTCCAAATTTCATGAATAGAATTATTAGATATTTCCAAAGAAAAAAAAAAAAACGGATTGGGAGTTGTGTGGTGAATAAATACTGTAGTAGATATATAATAAAAGGACATTAATGATTATTTATTTGCACTAAGTTTTTGCTCCCATCTGGGCCAGTGAAAAATCAACAAGCGGCAAGTTTAGAATAAAAAGTTATTAGGACAAAATGAAGGTTTCCCATGGTCTGCCTTAATTAGAGGGTGCCAAACACGTATTTATTTAAGTGGACTAATTGATGTTAGGACATAGATTAGGCCGAAGAAAATCAAAGCAGTTGCATAGGTTAAGAACCTAATGAGTCATGACGTTCTCACTTTAATTTTTTCAAAATTAATTTCCCTTGTCACTAATTAACATTTCAAGCTTAATTAACAAACGTAAAACGCCTAGGGCTGAAAGACAAACGCCTAGGGAGCTCTTGCTTGATAAAATATCAGGCAGCCAGCCTGCAATACATAGATTGAAAATTTCTCTTAGAATTAGCTTTCACATATAATTCATACGATACTTGTGAGCAATAAGAGACATTTATACCTCAGTCCATTATAAGATCTTCAATTAATATTCTGTTCTTTGAATTCTGAAGGTCACGATATTAAAAGATGAACAACCAATCACATAATTGTATATTATTATTTTAGAATATTCAATCGTCTTATTTATATTATCTATAAAAATTCTTCTTTGTATGTATCAATATATGCACATATATATATATATTCTTTATTTTGAAATCTTATAGATACCTTGTGGACATTAATGTTGTTACCTCCTAATAAACCACCTAAATGCTAAAAGTAACTTCATGTTTTTTTTTTTCATTTTATTTTATTTTTCTAAAGGCGAAAAGTGCTAATTAAGCAAACTTTTTTATTTAACAACTACGCAAGTTCTATACATACTAATTTGGGTTTTATTTTTCAGCGCGCATGTAATAATGTTAAATCTTTCTATTGTGAATCTTCTGATTATTAAATAGAAACCAACATGGGATGCTTCTAGATGATATGGTAGTAACTGCTATTTTTTTGTATTAATTTAGTTAGACTTGACCAAAATAACAAATATTCAAACTAATAATACATAAACATGCAATTAATTTATAATGAAAAGGGTGAAACTTATCAATTGATCAAAAAACAGCATATGCTGTAATTCAGAAGTGGGCTGCCGATTGTTGGTTACTTGGGCTACCGTGAACTGATGATCTGTACTTTCCAAAGAAACTATAAGAAAAGGTTTGGAACTGTAACATTATGTGCAATTGTTTGTCGTTCCAATCGAGTGGTCATGTTCCAAATCCGTACGGATAACTTGAACTTGGTGTATGTGTATTGGGCAGCTGTTCACGATCTGTTTGGAAGATTAGGACACAGTATTGAGGACAGAAAGACACCACTCTTTCACATGCACACAGCATGCATGTATATATACTAGATATGTATGTGTGTATATATAAGAGGGATCCTATGCACACACTTTTTCACCTATATAGACGTAAATAGTGATTTTTGTAAAATCATTATGGATAGGTAAAAAGTATATTGTATGAATTATAAGTTACTTTCAAAATGCAATTA
Organism: Trema orientale; assembly: GCA_002914845.1. Lineage (NCBI taxonomy): Eukaryota > Viridiplantae > Streptophyta > Magnoliopsida > Rosales > Cannabaceae > Trema > Trema orientale. Next base: position 221,001 of record JXTC01000121.1, read on the forward strand.
ATGATTTTTTATTTTTGTTAACAACCCTTTAAATAATAGATCAAAATCGAACAACGAAAAAATTATACTTACCGATAGGTTTAAAAGAAAATACCATTAGAGTTAGTTCAATAATATTGGTATCTTTTCAAAATACGAGTTCACTGAACTGACTAATGTTATAATTTACCAAGGGATACTATATTTAAGATTAATTCCGATTGTTTTATCAATCATAATAGATTTGAGTCATCTCACTATACTATGCTTTTTCTTTTTTCTTTTCCCCCTTTACAAACACAAAATAAAATAAAAACAATCTGACGCCTCGTCATAATATATATTAGAGCGAGTGCCAAAAACAAATCGAATAATACCACTAATTAATATGAACTTTTATTTCAACTTTTTTTTTTTTTTTTTTTTGGCCAGTGTGTCGCTTGCAGGGAGGATGGATCTACCTTGGGGCGGCTAAACTTATTGAAATAGAGTTTTACCCTATGTTTTATTTAGTTTTTCAGATATACTTATATTTGGCCCCTCGACAAGTTTAATTATTTACGTTAATTTCCTAGTATGGACCATGCTACTTGTCCATTTTATTCATTCTCAAGTCAAAACCCTCTCACCTCCAAAAATTTATTTTCTTCCCTCACTTCATTCCTTAATTTACAATTTATTTGGACTAATTTTTACCCAGAAGTTGCTTCTTTTGCCATGAGTATCAACTAGCATATATCAAGTCAAGCTATGTAAAATTATGTTTATCAACAAATTGTTATAGACCTAATTACTAGAATCAATCCAGTTTTGGGGTTTAAAAAAAAAAAAGATAATGAAATAATTAAGAATTTATTTATTTATTTTGTTTCAGATTAGTTTGGTTGTGTATATTGATAAATCCATTTTTAATGTACTAATCTTACTTTTACAGTGTAAAATTCAGTAGGAATATTTAAACAGTTATTATTTGTTAAAACATATAATTGAATTTCATAATTATAAAGCGATTAAATCTTCTTTTAAGTGATTGTTTTATTAAAAAAATGATGTTCTTATTATGTCCTCACTACAATAAAATCGTGAACCGGCCATTGCTTACGTGGTTCTATATTACTTCTTGAATTAGATGCTAACCAATATCTGAAGATAATTATAATAAATGAAGGCGAAAATAAATAAATAAATAAAACTTCAATTGCCGTAGTAAGTGCCCATGAGATACACGTTGTTGGTTGCGACTTGCAAATGTCTTAGATTAATTATTGGAATATTGTAGGTATGATAAACTAAAAGAAAGTTATATGAGATTAAGACTGGCCAAAATTAATTAGGTCATCACCATGATGATTTCAATATCTAAATTTCAGTTTCGTGTTCTGAATGGTTTAATGGGATTTTTAGGAAAATACTGAAAAGAATATTGCTACCATTTAAAAAATACGATTAAGTGTTAAAAGGTTAAAAAACTCAAGTTTTGAAAAATACGATATCTACTGACATCATCACATTTCTTTTATTTCCAAAAGGAAATTGTTGCGTTGACAACGTGCTTAGTGCATATCATTTATTTTTTAAAATAAGTTTTCAACTTTATTTGTTCTATTAGCGTTTTTTTTTCACTTTTTGACAATTTATTTTCCCCTTTTTATTTGTTGATTATTATGTCTAAATGAACTATTATTATGAACTTTTAATTTACTTTCTTTTTTTTATTTGTCTGATTAATTTTAAATTCTAGTAATTATAAATTTCTAAATGCACTAAACTACTACATTATCTTTTAACTAATTTTTAAAGTGACATATCTCATAATTTTTAATAAATTTAATCTACTCAAGTTTTTTTTTTTTTTTTAATCAGTAATGACTGCCCAACTCTTTTTTGGTGTCCCATAATAGCCAACACATCTTATAATTTTGGATACTATAAGTATCCTACAATAATAGTTATGATGCCTACAAAAGTACTTAAAGTATCTTTCTAATAAGGAAAACCCCTTTTGATTCTGGAATACTATACATAACCTTATAGGATATATCTAACTTTTGCAATAAGAAACACCTAAGACTCGTTCTACTTTTTTGGATATAGTCATCTTTCTTACTTTTTTCTCCCAAATTTATCTAAATACCATAGGTACTCTTATAAGATACCTAAGTAACTATAAGGATACCTATGGTATCTATAGTAACTTTTACAATAAGAAATACTTAACACCTCTTCTGATTCCCTGTATACTATAGGTATCCCACATAGATACCTATTGTATCTAAGTTGTATCCTAGCATTTTTTTGGTTGAATTTTATGAAAAATACAAAAAACTACACCGAACTTTAAACAATACGGTAAAGTTATGTTAATAGGAATATACAAACGGTAATATGGTAGAATACCTTGGTATCTTTAATAGATACTCTTTTCTTTTTCGAGAGATAATATCCTAGATACTATAGGTCTTCTAGTATGATACATTGGTATCTTTGATAGATACCTTTTTTTTTTGAGAGAATATATCATGGATGCTATAGGTCTTCTGGCAGGATATCTTAGTATCTTAAAAGATATATTTTGTTCTTATTTATGATACCATATGTAATCTGATAATATATCTATTGCAACATTCCTCCCCTCCTCCCTCCAATTTATCTAAATACCATAAGTATCTTTGTAAGATACCTATAGTACCTATGATAACTTTTGTAATAAGGAATATTTAATACCTTTCCTGATTCCCGGATGCTATAAGTATCCCTAGATACCTATTGTACCCTGGTCGTATCCTAGTATGGGGCCCATTTCTGAACCGTGCGCCACATGGACGGTTAAGTGGCGGAACAGATGACAAGGGACACACTGTTTGACACGTGTCCAGGAAGATCACTTAAAAGTCACATAAATCACACGTGACACAATATGGGCCCGTTAGTTGTCATAGGCCAGGGCCGAATCCGTCCAAGACCCTAGACGGGTTTGGCCTAATCCGATTCTTGCCCCGATAGCTGGGGGTCAGAAGCTTCAAGGGTCTTCCACCGGAAAACCATTGGAGACAGGGCACGGCTCCAAATCCAAACAGAGCATTTAATGCAATCCTGAGTAGACGTGCACATTGGGCAAACTGTCCTAACAGAGTGGCAGGTTGTCAAAGTTTCGCCCTTGCCAGACTCGTACCGGAGGGGACGGCGGAAAGCAATTTATGTCAATTCAGAGGAAATTACGGTAGCCACGGCCCGTGATTTCCGGAGCAAGTCATGATGAAAAAATGTACTCGATCTTGGGATTAGGAGCCGTTAAGGTCCCGATTCCTAGATTGTATATTATATATATCCCTCCGATAAGAAAAGATATATATATATATAATGGGATAAAGAAAAAAGAGAATTTTTAGTCATTGCTATTCCACCCCGTGAATAAACCTTTGACTTAAGCATCAGAGAGTCTTTGCAGGTGGAGACCCCCGCCTCTCCGTTCCAACTCGAAGTCAGGGGCAACCCGGGATAGTGAAGACACGTGGACAGTTGATAAGAACAGCACCAACACCTAGCATTTTTTTTTTTGTTGGATTTTATTAAAAAAATACAAAAAACTACACCAAATTTTAAAATAATACGATAAAGTTATTTCAATGGAAATATACAATAGGCAATCTAGTAGGATATCTTAGTATCTTTGATAAATACTTTTTTTTTTTTCAAGAGCAGTATCATCTTCTAGTAGGATGCCTTAATATTTTGAATATATACTTTGTTCTTCTTTATGAATCTATTGCGACATTTCTTTTATTAGAACGCCTAAACCTTCAACTAATTTCACATATACCATTAGTAAATTGGTAAGACACCTATAGTAACTTTTTATTTTATTTTTTTTCAAGCAAAAACTTCTATTTTTTTAATTTCTTTGAATACCACTGCTACAAGTTTTTTTTTTTAAATTTATTTTCTTTCACTAGTACTTAAGTGTTACCCTTTTTTTACCTAGCTAGTGTTTATGTGTAAAAAAAAAAAAGTTAACACTTTAGTAAAAGTAAATAAAAAATTGTTATTTAAAAAAGAAATAGATAGTGGGAACCTTTCAAATAATAAAAGAAAAGTAAAAGGTTAAAAATAAAAAAGAAAAAAAAAGTAAATGTAAATGATAAAAGAATCAAAATAAAAAATAATAATAATTAGGGGATATCAGGCGCTGACTCATTTTTCTTTTTAATTTTTTAATCAAGTATAATTCATGTGCACAAGGAAACGAAATTTAAAAAGATATTAAAAAAGTTTACAAGAGGACACTACACGAAAAGTGAAAAGAAAAAAAAAGCCGTATAAAATTTTTTTTTTTTTAAAGTAAAAGTCATATAAATCTTTTAGATACTGTATAAAAATAAAATCACTGGTACCCCATGACATTATTCAAATCTTTTACATACAGTATAAAAATAAAACCAATACCGTATTAAACAAATCTTTTACTCGAAAATCGTACACCAACTAATTTCCCCTACTTTAAACTTTAAACGTTCATTGTTGAACCTTTTTTCAAGTCCAACTACATATTTGCGTTGGATATATATACTATATCAATATATAATCACATCATACAATTTTCAATACGCGAAAATTTTGTTTAACTGGTATATATTAATTAAATATATTGACTATATTTTATTAATAATGATAATTAATCTAATATACCAAAAGAGTCAATAAAAGAAAATGAATGCTGTACTCTGCACAAACGTGCTTGTGTCATGATTTATCAAATTAATGAGACATAAGACGTATTCTAGTTTTTATTTATAATTATAACATTTAATATATGTGCTTTCTTTTTCTTCATTAAGATTTAAACAACGCGGAAAATGGTAAGATTGTCAAACAATTAGTCCAATTAAAAAAAAAATTGGATTGTCAAATAATTAGGATAAGGAAGAACTAGGAAAGTTTGCATGGGCCATAGTATACTGCCCATACACATATATATATATACGACAAATATGGGTAAAAAGTTCTATTAATATAAAGAAATAATTAAGAATAGTGGTTTATGGATATATTATAAAGTCTGATACATTTCTGAATAAATTAATTGTTTCAATACCATCTAAGAAGTAAGTCCAATTAATTGAGGAAATATTAATTTCATAGGGTATGGTTCGATATAGCCAACTTAACTGTTTCGAAAAACTAATAGAAAACACTAGACGGGTACATATAATGGCCAATACGGAAAGAATTGTACCACCGATCACTTCAAAACTTACACATTGTCTTAAATTTATCTACCTTATTTTTTTTTTTATTTTTTTTTCAAGGGATATGAAGATAGGTAGGGATAGATTAGATAAGTAGAGACCGATCGATCTTAGCTAGAGTACTTATTATATACCTTTTTTTCTTTATTTTTGCTCTGATATTATATAATCCTATATATATCAACTAGTTTTTTACCAGCTAGCTTCACTTTTCAAGGTCACTAAAGCCAAAAGTATTCCAAGCCCATCATAATAGAGTTCTAAGCTTATATGCCATTAAGGGAATTAAACATTAATAAATCAACCTATCAGTTAGATATAAATACCTACACATAGGTAAAAGGAAAAAAAAAAAAAAACCTATTGAATTGGCAACCATATATATATAGTTATATATTTCAACTTCAAAGCTTTCATTAAATAACTACGTAACCTATAGTTTATTAGGTAATACTGTCTGGTGTAGACTGCTTATTATATATCCTTGTGATGATCAATTACCTGCAAATTAATATAGCTAGCTCGTCTCTATTGCATACTTGTTGAAATGATTCTTTTTTCCTTTAAAGTCTATAGATTAGCAAGCATATATGAAGTAAACTAATTGAGATCATTATGAAAATAACATATTTACCATCTCAATAACAAAACAAAGGGAATAACTTTTTTTTTCTTCTTTGGCTAAAAAGGGAATGACATCTATGATACATATCATGTTTTCAATCTTTATTTCGTGCTATATCAAATAATGCTACTCATCTCCATTTGTTTAAATTGGCGTAAATGACGATTCAATATTGAAAATGATTGAGAACAAGGATTAAACGACAGCAAATATTTTGTCACGTTAATGAAACAGCTATAGAATCTTCTTTCTTAACCTTTTCCGGCTCTCTAAGGGTCCATAATTTGTGATCACTGTCAAACATCATCTCAGGGAAACCCACTTGTTTTACTTAGTTGTGATTTCATTCCAATAAGCAAATTACTTATAGCACTAGATCACATTAATTTAATAATATTATGATCTTCTCTTAAATTGATTTTTTTGACTGAGAGCGATTTTGTTAGATCTGTGGGATACGACCGTACATTGATTAAACTATACAGACTAGTCAAACAAGCGAAGTGTTAAACTAAAGAAACTACATCTAGAACCTCATCAAATTACAATTTAGAACCTCATCAATCATCATGTTTCATGGAAGTGTCAATTATGCCCCTCATATATTCTCTTCGAATTTTTATAATTTTAAAATTTTCCCACATGTGCTTTTAAAAAAATTAATTATGCCATTCACTTGCCCTCACATATTCTTGTGATTTTTAACTACACAACTTAAATTATTTTGAAATAGTAAATATTGTCCTCGGAAAATTTTTCTAGCTCCTTCACTTTTTATTGGACTTGATCAGTATTTGAGTTTTTACCTTTCATATTCTTTTTTTCTTTTTTATTGTTAAGTTTTCTAACAGTTTTTATTGGTGAACTTCCATTTTTGCTGTTTTCCTCTCACTCTCCCGCAATCTCCCAGTTTTAATTTTGATATTATGTGAAGGATATTAGTATCAAATATTAGTTTTTTAAATATTTAAGTAATCTAATACTTTACAAGTAATTGTTTTAGGAACTGTTGTTATATGTCCAGTATACCACTTATTTTAGAAACCTAATTAGTTCTAACAACCACTTTTTTTTTTTTGAGGGATGGGGGGAGTTTAAAAAATAAAATAAAATATTTTTTGGGGGGTCATTTGTCTCACCAAACTCAAATTGAAAAGAGAACTTGTTAATTATTATTAATGTTTCTGGAAAAAAAAAAAGTATTTAACACGCATTCTGATGTCGGGCCTGGCTGATTTATATCAAGATATTTTGGGTCGGACTTGTTACAGACTGGATGATCATGATTTCATGGAGAAAATAACACGGATAGGACTGACTTCGGCCAAAATGATTTTTTCAAGCATTTTTCTAAAAATAACATTTTTAGGAAAGTTAACTACTTTTTGACTATAAAAAATAGTCAAAAACTATTATTTAGGACTTAGAACTTTTTCACAGTCAAGAAGTTTTCGACCATAAAAAACTCATCAGTTCTAAAAATGTCATTTAGAAAAAAAAAAAAAAAAACACAAAATAGCCATTTCGGCCCAAGTTAGTCCTACGCATGTCGTTTTTTCGATTTCATGTGGGCCTGTCTGTCGTGGTCAACAGCCACGTGTAGCACCGTCCTTTCGCCAAACCCCCTAACAAACCCGAAATCTAAGCCCAATTAATCACACTAACAAAAACCCTAATTACTTTCTCATGCAGTTTCTAAAAGAGATTCGTCAAAAAAAAAAAAAAAAAAGTTTTCTAAAAGAGATTAAAAACAAACAAAAAAAAAAATAAAATAAAATAAAATCTTCTTCTTTGAATCGAGAATGAGAATAGCAATCCTCAACGACTTAACAGTGAGTGAGTTTATCAAAGACTCGGAATCGTTCGAGAATGGCGTCGCGAGATGCTTCGAGACGCTCGACATCGAAAAAAAAAAAAAATAAAATAAAATAAAATCTTCTTCTTTGAATCGAGAATGAGAATAGCAATCCTCAACGACTTAACAGTGAGTGAGTTTATCAAAGACTCGGAATCGTTCGAGAATGGCGTCGCGAGATGCTTCGAGACGCTCGACATCGATGGCGACGGGCTGCTCTCGCGCGAGGAGCTCCGCGCGGGGCTCGGCAGGGTGTTGCCGATAGGGTGCGCGCCGAAAGAGGCCGTTGAGGATCTGTTCGATACCATTTTTGTGAGGTTCGATGCGGATGGAAATGGCGGCATTGATCGCGGCGAGTTTAAGTCCCTCTCGAAGGAGTTGTTGCTTGCCATGGCCGCTGGCATTGGGGGTTCTCCGGTTCTGCTGGCGCTTCATTTGGATAGCTTGCTTTTCAAGGCTTTTGAGCACGAATTGGTTAGAATGTCATAAAGATTTTTTTTTTTTTTAAAGGTCTTTTTGTATCCGTCTTATCTACGACCGAAACATAAAACATTAATTGAATCTCACGTTGTTATTTTTAATTTTGATACACTAGTGTCACGCATATCGTAATATTGAAGATTTGAAATTTAACATTTGTAATTTTTTTACTGAAGTTTTTCTTCTATTTTTTAACCAAAAAATAAATAAATAAATTATAGCATGTCACTATGTGAGCAAACAAAGTGGCATCATTGAACAAAGTTCATGGATTTTTATATGTATTTTGTGAGAGTTTTTTTTTTGGGTCAACTTTCATGGAGATATACTTTGTTATGTATATTTTGTATGCAACTGTGCATATCTTTAATACTAAATACATGATAATACATAGGTAATAGGAAGCTATTATAGATCTTAAGATTGAAGATTCCAATTGGACTAGCTGATGATAATATAGCTAAAGTTGTCGAAATGGGCCAGGCCAAATAGATTGGCACGCGGCTTGTTACTGTGGCCTGCAGCCCGGTCCAGCCCGTTTAAGATAAGCATGGCCAGTCCGGCCATAATCCCAAGGCTAAGCTGTGCCTATCACCCTTGGCACGCCAGGTCGGCTCGGCCCGATTTTCTTTTTAATTAATATATATATATATATGGTTGCCAATCTGGTAGGTAATTTTTTTTTTTTTACCTATGTGTAAGTATTTTTTTTTAGCCGTTGGATCATCATCTAATGGTGATTCAACGTCTACAATGAGGTGCATGAAAAGACGTGCATCATTAATGTTATTTCTCTCTCTTATTTTTTACAATAAAAAAATGTGCAAGATAAATTTTCATTAGCCAAATTGATACCTATGTCTAGGTAAAAAAAAAAAACCTATTAGATTAGTGCCCTATATATATAGATATATGATTATAGCTATTTGGACAACTTTAATTATAGCGCTGTGGCGTATGATATGGTAGAGTTTTGGATTCATGAAACCATCAAAAGCTATATAAATTTATGAATAGTACTTGTATACTTTGATGCCACATAATGTGGTTTTGTTTATAGTAGTACTTCGAATGTAAAATAATGTACTAGTGGCTAAGAATTTGGGATTTGTGGGGAATGTGCTCAACATTTTGCAATCCGAGGAAGGTTGGTTCTAGAAAACTAGTGCTCTATTTAATTTATCAAAACTATTTGTTAATTATCCTTTCTTCCAAAGATTCATACATATAGGCTTTATTGCAGAAAACCTGCCTCTCAGAAACAGCACCACTATTGTTTAATAAGGTGATGAAAATAATTCACCAATAATATTGGCAAGATGTAGTTAAAAGGCTATTTTGCTAGAATAGGAAGCAACCAAATCATGAATATATTTTAAGGTATATTCTAAATCAACGAGGATGGCAAATGTGTGATATTTTTCATATATAGGATACATGGTCTATAATATACATGAACCCGTAGGAGAGCACAGATCGTGATAACAGGTAAGATATACCAACTCCATGGAAGAAATTTTTTTTATGCGATATATGATTTTTTTTTCACAAAATGAAAACATTGTACCAACTTAATCAACTTATAAGAAGGGAATAGAAAGGAAAAAGAAAAGAACAAAATGATTAGTTGTTGAAAATTTTGCCTAAAGGCTAATGGGGTGGGAGAATATATAAGGAAAAAGTTGTTGTTGTTGCTGTTGTCGTTGTTTTTTTTTTTTTTCAGTCGGTATTAGAAGAAGTAAACGAAAGAATTGATCAGTTGAAACTTGAAAGAAATAAAATGCTCCATAATATCTTGTTTCATCTTGATACCTGAAGTTGCTTGTAACATGTCATGCTTTGTGGTTTTTTTTTTACAATCAAATCCTAACATTTACATCTCCAAAAAATGGAAAAACCCCAACATTCACCATACAACGACAAAGAGTGGTACTATTCCCCAAGAGCTCATACTTGATACTCAAAAATGAACCCTAGCTCTCGAGTCTTGATGACTGGACCCAATTAGGTTCATAAGCAACAAAACAAAAGTGGTTGGGCCACTCCTTTTCCCAAGGTCCCATCTCCAATCCTGCTTTTGAGATGGCAAAAGCAAGACAAAAAACTAAACCAAAAATTAAAAAAAAGAAAAAAGAACTTTCCCATTAAAGTATTAAAAAATCCATTTTTTTTTAAAGCATACAAAATCAAAGTCACCTGCGATGGTGACCTACATAGAAGCCAGAGTGCAACACAGCTCACTCCCAAGAAAAAAGAGAAAGACACATATACACTATATAGATATATATGAAGAAAGACACTGTCAAAGGCGCAAATTGAGGAATCAAACATGATTGAACTGTATGTATAAAGCTTTTTAGCCACTGGCGCTGATGATTGTGATGATGGAAGCTCCTTTATAATTCTCATCATTATTCAATATTCAAAGCACCACCTCTTTTTCTCCATTACCACACACTACTTCTCCAAATACTAAAACACTAAAACCCCACTTCAAAAACCATGAAACTCCCATAGTAGACAAGCTCAAAAGCCAGAAATTTTGGTTAATCCAAACACCCTGAACTCAAAAGACCTTCAAAATTTCCCATACAGCTGAATGGTTTGATTGAACCCACTTATTAACAATGTTGGACACCATGATCCCATCATGTTTCAGCCACCCAAACTCGCCCTCAAGCACGTCTCAATCTCAATCTCAAGTGCCTAATCAGAACCTCATAACCTGCATATACCAAACTCAGCTCTGTAACTCTCCAACTTACTTGACTCTCACATGGTCAAAGTCACTCTTCTCTCACTCTCTCACCATCTACGCCGCTGACTCATTCTCCATCACCATATCTCTCCAACCGTCGACCTTCTCCCTATTCGGAACCCGACCCGGATCCAAATCCATCTACTTGACCCACCACCATTACCAAAAGATCAAGCTCTACTGGGACTTCACCAGAGCAGAGTTCGCCACCAACTCTGCCGAGCCAGAGTCTTGCTTCTACGTCGCCATTACATGCAACGCCAAGCTCGAATTCTTCCTCGGCGACCTCCTCGACGAGTTGACTCAGCGATCCGGGCTGGTCCCAACTCGCCACGTGGCCATGTTACCGGCCCTGCTTTCGCGGCGAGAGCACGTGTTTGGGCGCCGGAACTACGTGTCCCGGGCTGTGTTTTTGGGGTCCAAACACGAGATTGGGATAGAGTGTGGTGGGGGTACGTTGAAAGTCAAAGTTGACGGAGAAATCAGCCTTATTGTTAGAAGACTGGCCTGGAAATTTAGAGGGAACGAGAAAATCTACGTTGGAGGGGTCGAAGTCGAGTTCTTTTGGGATGTTTTCAACTGGGTCAGTAACGTTAATAACGGTATAAACGGTAACGGTCATGGGGTGTTTGTTTTCCAAGTTGGTGACGGAGGGGTTTGGCCTGAGATGGTGGGCCCGGAGAAGAGGTTGTTGAGGAAAAGCCTGTCGTCGCCGGCGGGGAACTCTGCGTCGATGGCGGTGTCGTCGTCGAATTCGCCGTCGTGTTCGAGTGTGTTGCAATGGGCGGAGGAGAGCAGTGATGGAGGAAGGAGTTCTTGTTCTTCGTCTACTAGATCATATAGTGGTAGTAATGGTGGTTTCTCTTTGTTGCTTTACGCTTGGAGAAAAGATTGAAAAAAAAATATGATAATTAAGTTATTATTAATTATTTATTCTTAATTATAATGTGATTAAAATGGTATGAATTTGCAAGTGATACTTTGTTTTGTTCATCGCTGCATGCTGTAAATTTTATTATAATTTTTTTAACGTTTGTTATTTCGTACTTCTATTTGTTATTCTATGGATTTTTTTTCTCTTTTTTTAAAAAATACAAGCTGTTTTATGATAAACAACAAACAGATGTCTCATTCTGTTTTCAAGAACATATATATCTTTTTTAATTTAAGAACAACTTAAGACAATTTTTTTTAGTTAATTATAAGCCATACATGCATCTTCTTGGTTAATTTTTTTCAGATTCATTTTGCTCTTAATTAAAGCACGACTTTTTTAAAGAACTTTAAACACAAGTCTAATTCAGGGATTATTATAAAACGTTTCCTAGTACCTTTGCTTTTTTGCAGCTTGATTTGAGGATTGGAGTCTCACTTTTACCTTACATTAATTAATCTCTTGTATCTTTTCTTTTCTTTTTTATTTGAAAGGTAATCAAATGAGAGGAAACTAAAGAATGTATGGGTACACATTCTACAATATTGTCTTTGCTTTTGCTTTGTGTATGTGTACACATGATTAACTTGTTGGAATATTGCTGCTTTTAGTGAGTGCCAGCCTCAGATGGGGTTAGTTTAAAGCTTTTCTTGATTTGAATATGAAGAATACCAGGGCCAACAGATGGTGGGTAGATTTAAATTCATGGAAGGAATCAAGTAATATTTTAACCTAGTACAATAATTTTCTATTGTTGTCGCTTTAGTACATTGAGCACGTTTAGCTAGTTTCAAACGCACGTTAATAAAAGCAGTAATTATCACAGTAGTAGTTGAAATAGATAAAGGACCAGAATAGACAAAATCATTGATAAATGAGTAGGCCTTAATATTATCAATTCTTTTCTCGACAAGAATTATACGTATATAGTTCCTTAATTTGCTTTTAAGGAAAAATAGTTGAAATGATTTGTGAACTGTGATAATTGATTTACAAGAAAAACTTTAAACAGCGTTTCTCTAGGGCCCCAAAAGAAATTTAACTCATGCTTTTCTGAGATGCATATCCGAAGTAGATTTTGATCAAGTTGATAATAGATAGTTAATTTTATAGCTTTTTTTTTCCTCAAATAATTAGCTGGAAAAAAATGTTGAACGTCTTGTAAAAATTTTGAAATTTCTGAATAAATTTCGTTGAACAGTGAGAACATTGAACAAGGATGGATATAATAGACAGATTACGCTTTCAGAAGGGTTGCAGCACGTAACACAACATTTGACTTCGCAAAATTTCGTGAAACCCCGGTAAAGTATTTCTTTTCCCCTAGGCCTAGTATCTAAAAATTGTTCTGCTAAAGGAGACAATTTTGAAGGCCAAAGAAAATAAAATAAAATGAACCAAATAAACCCATGAAATATAATTTCAAATTCTACTTGAAACAATCAGTCCTATATGAATATAAAATCAAAATGAAAAGCCTTCTAGATTCATGTGGCCCACAAGATGAATAACTTTGTACCAAAACTTGGAAAAACAAAAACAAAACATGAAAGAGAAAAAGAAAATGTTACATTATCATAGCCATGCACGCGTGCACAGTTGTAACCACTCCCACCTCATTGGATTCTCTATAAACTATCACTTCATACATGCATATATGTAATATGCTCCATTAGTCTTTCACGTAAAAGCCTATACTTTATGAACCAGACCCATAGCCAGCTCTCATTGCCCAGTTTGTAGCCTCACGCAGAGCAAAAATAACCCCCACTTTGTAGCCCCTCTTTTTATGTATATCTTTGATGAGTTTATATGCTGTTTATAATGATTACAGATGTATGCTTATCTCTTTCACAATCATGACAAATGAAATACATCAATATTTATGTATAAATACCTCTTTTTCATTTTTGGAAATAAAGCGAATAAATAGGAGAAATTGCATGTATTATGTAGCCACTAGCCAGTAAGGACAAAAGGTTTAGTTGGGAAAAGGTTGGAGAGAAAGAATAAAGAGGAATTTATAGGGGGTATAGAGTCGTCTCTACTACAGCTTTTGGCCATGCTGAAAAAATGTGGCGGAATTAATATAGTCTTCAAAGATATTCAACAAAGCTAAAATGTCACCACTCAAATTCCAGGCTAGTGGCAGAAGAGAAATTTCACAAGTGGAAATTCATAAGTTATTTTAGAAAATTATAGAAACTTACATTTTTCAGAAAAACGACAACTAGTTTAAAAAATGATAGCTTCTGCAAAAGTTTGTAAAAATAATTCAAATTGTAAATTCCCACAATTTTATGATTACCATTAGACATAGACTGTTAATAATATTCATAAAACATACATATGCATCACCATCACCATCACAAGTAAGCATAATGAGTAATACAGGCTAAATCCAAAGTATGAGCCTCAAAGTGTTGTTATAAATCCAAAAATAAGAGTTACTAAATGGTTTACGAATACTAAACTAGCAACCAACTTCCTCTCCTAATCACTTTGCTCCAGAGTTGCTCAAGTCACACTACACACCACCTGAGAGGGGAAAAGATAAGGGATGAGCATTCACATGCTCAGTAAGAATTCAATTACCTTTTTGGTATGAATGTAACTTTTCAAACCTGCATAGTTAGTACCTTTCTAAAATCCATTTATAAATCAAGTTTACAAATAATCAAGAGTAACCGCATATTCAAAACCAAAACCAAAGTCACCATGTTGTACATATCATAAATCAACCAAGTATATGAATGAGCTCTCATCCTCCTAGCACGACCCTGTAATACTCCTTTAGAAGAGGTAGCCAGCATCCTGACACTACCCGAAGGTGTGTCAGCAAATCCTGCGTAGGGGCGTAGGTCTCTCACCTAGCGCTGCAGCAAGTTGCCAGTAATCTAAATACCATGATGCTAAAATAGAACTCAAGTGTGTGATCCTATGGTAGATACAACATATCATAGAGTGTGTAATAACCATGTATCAAGTATATCAAGGAAATCATGCTTTAAAACTCATTTGGTATTATTCTTGAATTTACAGAAAATCGAGCAGCATAATGATTGTATTTTCCCAAAACGAAAATTCTAAACCTATATAAAAACCATACAATCCAATCCCAGAACTATCCAATATATCTCAACAGTTCACAAGTTCATCAAATATCCAATCAAATCAATTGAATCCATGAAAATCGATAATTTTAAGAAATATGTCATAATGCATATTTTAAAAGAAAATAGGTATAAAACTTGGTAATTGAACCCTTACCTCGCCTTGATAGCTAAGCTAAGCTATCAGTGCCCGTAGAATCTCTCGTTAGTCACCCGGTCGCTCAAATGATCATTTTGGAATCCTGTGAGCTCATTTTGAGAGGTGACTTTCCAAACGAAGCCCCAAATTGAGAAATGGATGTCACCGATGAATTTCTAGCGCCCAAAAATGCTAGGTTAGACATATAATTTGATTAATTTGGACTCCGGTCGGAAACTCGGACTGTGGTACCCAAAACGAGATGAAACCTCGAGCCTCGAGTCTCGGATTTCGTACCACTTCGAAACCTATCGATGCTATATATCAAAACTCGTCTCTTAACCTTGCTTAGTCCAATTTCGAAGTCTAATTTCAGTTTCGAGGCCCCGAACTTAAATTTGGCCTTTAATAGGAACTAATTCTAAAAGTTATAAAAATGTCAATTTTTGAAAATATTTGCATAAACGCCACAATTTTCAGATCTGATTTTCTCTCAATCCATTCATCCATTCTACACAAAATGACCACTCTTCATCATATCTTAAACCATACATTCATGCCATAAAGTTTCAAGAGCAATGGTTGGACATCACAAAAATAATGACACAGATGCCATTTTTTGTTACAAAAATGGCACAAAAAGTTTTAAATGCTCACAGGAGCTTCTTTGCCAGAAATTAATGGCAGTGGAGAGCTGGGCTAGACTCAAGGGTGGCTGAGCTTACTGTTCATGGCGGTGGGTGGCAGTTAACGATGGCAGAACGCTGAATTTCGGTTGCAAAACACCGTGGCTTCGCGCGCAGTTTTCTGGCGATAGGCGGCACGACGGAAGGCGATGGGGGCCGGCGCCGGTTCGTCAAGCCATGGGGAGTCGGCTCCGGGGGCTGGCAGTCATCAACGGCGGCGTGAGGTGGCCGGATTGTGAGCTGCACAGTGAACGGGCGAAGAAGAAGAGGAACCGTAGGAGAGAGAGGAGAGAGATTGGGGATTTGATTTGGGTTGATTTTGGGAATTTTTGACATGTGCTGGGCAAAAAACCTTTTTAAAATTGTATTATGGCCCAAGTTTCAATGTTTTCTTCATTTAAGTCCTTATAAATTCAAAATTGACCCCAGCTTCAACAAATTCTTCCACTTTGATCCCTCTTCAATCTTTAATATAATTCCAACCATTTTTATTCATTTTAGTCCCCAGTTTTTATGAAAAGACCAGAGTGTCCTTGATTAAAAACCAAGGTTTTCACATAAAAACATTGTTTAAGTTCTCTCTCTCCCCTAATTAATCTGTTCATGGTTTAAGTTACTTGAACTATCTTTGAAAATTGGTGTAAGTTGTTTAATTATAGAAGATAAACGTATTTATGTTTGTAATTGGCAACGGTCTATCCAGCCTCTTGGTTTTTTTGTTCTCTATACAAGCTTAGATTCTTTTCTTTTCACTTGCTTTTGAAAACTTGACATACAATGACCAGAACAGATGGTCAATTCAACTCGTAAAAAATAATTTGACGCGGACTACAGTGTGAACATAAGATCATTAGCAACAAAACGAGCTTATATTACTTGATATCTGGTTAGCAAACCATGCTGTAAATGGAATAAATCTCAAAAGCATACATAATGTGTGTGAAAGTTATCCGAACTTTGCTTTTGCTATTCTAGTTATGATTGACAACTAATATTGATGTCAAAAAATTTGAGTATCTATACTTGTCAGTTGTCATTCATCAAGTTGTCCAACGCTAGGTGTGAATATCTGACCAACTGCTTCTAGTGCTGAAACACCCCAACTCTCCGCATGCCTTACAATCTGTCAAGTCAATAAATAGCAGCAACGTACCACGGATTAATAACAGCCATAACAACATTTTCCGCAATTACTACAGAGATATAAATTGCAGGAGAAAAAGGGTTTTTATCTTTTACTTTTAACTCGCCATCTAATTCATAGATCGTACTTCCATTGATGCTAATGAGAGGTCTCCATGGAAGCTTCAAATAGGTCCTGCATAGCAGATAAGTTAGACTGTGGAAAGGATGCAAGTACACCTAGTTCTGTATGAGCATCGCAAGCTCAGTTGTACACTATCTGAACTGAAAAAGGGGACTGCAATTCATCTTGTGAGGCTTTCAGTTTTCATTGGCAATGGAAAACACTTCTGATTTTTGACCAAAAATAG
Source organism: Trema orientale (assembly GCA_002914845.1). Lineage (NCBI taxonomy): Eukaryota > Viridiplantae > Streptophyta > Magnoliopsida > Rosales > Cannabaceae > Trema > Trema orientale. The sequence continues at coordinate 238,309 of JXTC01000121.1, forward strand.
CTAGACATGGGCCAGAAACGACCTTCATCATCTTCATTTTTTTTTTGGGGGGGATATTTTTTGACAGTTCATCCTGGTGATACAAACCAGCTTACAAGAAATAATGCAATAGACACACACAATAGGGGAATATGCTAATGCGTTCAAACTCATAACACCTTATAAAGCTAAAAAGAAAATAGACCAAGTTATAAGCACCTTAATTTCCACGTTGCTACCACGAATTTTGTTTCAGAAGTTATATCCTGCAGAGATTCATAATACAAGACATTAAAAACCATCTTGACTTCTTCCCGGCATTCTTGATGAGCCAAAGATAAACAATCAATCAGCTACTAAAAGTCATGTTATGAGACACTAACGACCCTTTACATTCTTCCATTCACTTCTTTCTATGCCTACCTCTGTATTTGGTTCAAGGGAATGCATAGGAGATTAACAACAGGGTGAAAACAAGGCTTAAAAAGCAGCCCAGCTTTTCACTTTCTGACTTACTAGAGTAGTTCCATTAGTTAAGATCACGACCAAATCAAGCTTGTCTACTTCCGGTATTGTATAGCAAAGTATTTGAAAAGCAGCCTACTATTGATTAACAATCAGATATATGAAGTTGTAATGGAATCTAAAAAGAGTGACACCTTTTCAATCTTTTCCAATACAATAGACGGAGAGTCAAAGAAAGGAACAAGCAATTTCAAGTTGCGAGAATACAATTCCTTACCTGAGAATAGGCACACAATTAAGGTTAGTTCTTAAGTTCCTGTTACACACAGAGATATAATATGCGACGCTAACATTTTTAATAATGCCAATTTAACTCTTTCTTACCTCGGAATCGAATAGTTGGATCTTCAAAGATGCAGTCTTCAGCATAAATTGCAGAAGAGAAAACCCCTATTCTCAAGGGAAGTATTAACTTCAAATAAGATAACTAGGAAAGAAAAATATGTCTAGAACACATCAACAATGGAAAAGCTGTACCTGTAACAAAATAAGCGTTCTTATAATCAGATCTGAGAATCGTCACCACATCATCGACACTTGAAACTGAAAACTCATCTCTCCGTTTCTCGGTCACTCTGTCCAATCCACAAAACAAAACGTTAGAAACAAAAGACAAAAACAAACTTGCATGTGAAAAAATGCATATTAACTCACTAGTAACGTAGTATAGTAAGCCAGTGAAATTTTGTAGTAAAGAAAATCATGGTTCAAAGTTTAGTTTAGTTTAGTTGTATCCTAAAATAGGAATGTGAATAGTCAGTGATGCCAAAAGCAAAAGAATACCATCTTGCAGAGTGAGTTGAAGGCGAAACCATGACAACTAAGCTTTGCATTTTTCTTGGGAAACCAGTCCACCAATTGGAAAATGAAGTGGATTACTTAAAATAGGAAAAACTGTACCCACCTGGCAGGACCTTGGGAGGAAGAGAAGAGCCTGAGAAGCTCCGTGACTCCGCTGACCGCAATTCTCAAAAGCTGAGGAGTCTCCCTCTTGTGGGATTTACCAGAATTATTGTTATCTGGGCCGGTTGAGAAGCACCAGATTCCATTCCTACTCTACTAAATTCAATCCAAGGTCACATGCAAATAAATTACCATTACCAGCGAGTCGAGTAATTTGGGTACGGGATGACCCAACCCAAACCAAACCAAACCACACCACCTAATATTTCATTTTAATTTTAAAAAGAAAAAAAAAAAAAAGGAGAGAGAGAAGTATGCTGTATGGATTACCCTGGGTCTAAAGTAGTGTAGAGGAGCTTGTGGAGTGTGTAAGATTCCCGCCATTGGCTAAGGACCGTCGGCAGACAGAACCGCAGAGAGGCCACTTCTCTTTTCTCCAGGCATTGCCACGTCATTCTCTTCCCTATTTTTTAAGATTAGATTCGAAGAGTATGAATGTGTTCAACCTGGGCTTGTTTTGTCAGCCCAATGACGTTTTAATTGGGCCTTGGACCCATCATTTAGATAAGATAAAAGATAAGTTATCATTAGGCTTATGACCATCAGCCGAATTATTTTAATTAATTCCGATAATAACCCCAGATTCCCCCGATGTCCGAGGATTGGTCCGGATTCATATTTATATTAATCTAATCTGATCCATCTGTCTCAGCACCAAAAAGATTCCTTAATTCGCTTCCACATAATTCTCTTCCCACTACTCACTCACTCCTTTAACTTCCAAAGTCCAAGACAGTTAGACTTCCACCGCCACCGCCGCTCCAATGGCCGATTCCGCTGCCACCGCCGCGAAGCCCATCAAGATCATCACCGGCGCCGACTCCTTCGGCTGCGACCTCAAGGACGCCTTGGTCGCCCACCTCCGCTCCCTCAACCTCCAGGTCGAGGACCTCGGCACCTCCTCCTACTACTCAATCGCCGCCGACGTCGGTCGCCGCGTCTCCTCCGCCTCCTCCGACGACTCCAACGCCGCCGTCGAGACACGTGGCCTCGTCGCCTGCGGCACGGGCGTCGGCGTCGCCATCTTCGCCAACAAGTTCCCGGGCGTCTTCGCCGCCACGTGCCTCACCCCCGCCGAGGCCCTCAACACCCGCTCGATCAACAACTCCAACGTCCTCGCCGTCTCGGGCATGTCGACCTCGCCCGAATCCGCCATTGAAATCCTCGACACCTGGCTCAAGACCCCCTTCAAATCCCCATGCCCGGCCTCGGATTCCAAGCCCTGGCCGGAGGAGATTCAGTCCTTCCTCGACAATTCGATCACGGAGATGCCGAAGATCGGAGCCGAAGTCCCCAGAATCGAAGACTCGACCTGCTCGATTTGCAACCTGGTGAAGAGTCGGGTGCTGGGCCCGATCGACATAATCCCCGGTGGGTCGATGAAGATCTTGAGAGAGACTCCGACCTCGGCGCTGGTGAGGTTCGTAGCCGGGAGCGTGGAGCCGGCTCATCACCACACTTTCGGGCACGATTTGGTGGTGACAGAGGGGAAGAAGACGGTGTGGAATTTGACAAAGAAGGAGAGGTTTAATTTGACCGTTGGGGATTACCTGTTCACGCCTGCTGGGGACGTTCATAGAGTTCAGTATCATGAAGACACTGAGTTCTTCATCAAGTGGGATGGGCATTGGGATATGTTCTTCGATGAGGATCTTGAGACTGCTAAGAGAGCTATTGAGAATGAATCTCAAAATGGGTCCAAATGAAATAGCCGAAATATGTTGTAAGTTGGCTTCTTTTGAGGGAAGCTTGATGTTTCAGTTATGTGTTTATGGTGGGTATGGTGTGGAACATGTTTACTAGTTTTGAGTATGTTGGATGTAATGAACGTGTGTTTTTGAGTATAAATAATAACATCGATGTGTCTTTACTATCCATTCCACACTTTGTTGATTTTCATCACAGCTTTTGTTTTTCTTATTCCTTTTTTTGGTAACTTGGCATGACTCGAATGAAAACTGAGCTTATACATTTGCTATATTACAAAAGTAATACATACAAAATTAAACGAATGTATTGTACTCCGAAGCTGTGACCACCTTATCTTTCACAATTTGAGGTGGGTTTTGCTTAATGCTAAGTAAATGAATGGTATCGTGGTTTAAACGAGACTCAGCTTGTCTGTAGTATTGGCGGCTTCGAGGAGTCCGTTGGAATCAATGGCGAGCTTCTTCCGCAGTGCCACCAGCTCTTCGCCAGCATTGCATATGTAAGCAGAAGCTTGTCTGCCGGACAAAGTTGCTCCTTCCATACTGTCTATGTAGTCCTGTATAAGATATATGCAAAGCATTCAGTGTTAAAATCTCTCCCCATCTGGCAAAATTAGTTGAGATGGTATGAACAGTGTGCATGCATATACCAGGACTTCTTTCATTCGGAATATGTATATATCCAAACTTTTCAAATGATCGTAAACTTACCTGTTTTGTATATGAGCCGGCAAGGAAGAAATTTTGTATTGGCGTCTTCTGATCAGGTCTGAACGGATCTTTTCCGGGGCCCTCACGATAGAGAGATTGCGCAATTTTGACAACTGATGACCAAATAATTTCTAACCCTTGAGATGATGGAAATAATGTTAAAACCTGGAGAAGTAGAAACATTAATAAACAAAGAAGAAACAGATCAGTTTCATGTGTAGATTCCAGCTTTCTTTCCCTTTTTATTTTTTGAAAAGAGACGGAAAGGAAACGTTCTTTGGTAGGTAATAACCTGTTTTGCCACTCTTTCTATGATTTTGTCATTTGTCAAGGGCATGTAAGGATCGCCTGGCGTCAGAACGCATCTGAAAGATAAGTAAAGTCAGTATTGGGAAGGAGCACACAAAAAGAGCATTTTGCATGCACAACATGACATTAACCTCAAACTGAAAGAAACTCTGGTGACAAGATAACATTACGATCACTTATTTACTGACGTTTTAATCTACATAACTATTACTTGAAATGCTTGAAAATGCAGAAAATTCTTATAGCTCATGGCAAAATAGTAATGTTTTCCTTACTGGAGGAGTGAACCTTGTCCCTCAATGTAGTAATCGGCTGGAGATGCAAGTGCTAGGTCTGCAAAGCAAGAAAAATCTGCATCCGGAGTATAAAGGAGGTTATCTAATCCTGCAGCTTGCCTCAGTTGCCTACAAGTCAAAACTAAATGTCTATAATGAAACGAAGCAACAATATAATGTCTAATTCACAAGTCTTCAAGAAATGAAACAATCAGATATATATGAGAAAATCACCTTGACCGTTCTAGATCCTGCAACTCTGTGACCCAACCGTTGTATCTAAGCTGCACTGTGACAACAGGAACTCCTACTAGCTCATAAATATTATTGAAAAATTCAGATTCCCTCCATTCATGTGGAAGTAATCTCTTAATTCCTGGGACGTCACATGCTGCATCAAACAAACAGATTGTGAAATTATAGTCACCTGACATATGAGCAACAACATTATGGACTGAGGGAAATAGCGTAAACTACAAACCTGCAACATAAGCATCAGCTTTGACTATTTTTTTGTTAGTGGCCTACGACAAAATAAAAGGACAGATTAGGCTTTAACACTTAAAAGAAAAATCCCAAACTCCACACAGTTATTTTGCCTCAAGTTACTTGGGCAGAACCTCAAATCTACACTAGGGCCCTCCATATGAAAATTAGAGTTACCAACTTTCTGTCTGAATTTTAACAAATGCCATTAAAACATGCAATGAATTACTGCATACGAAATATTACAGAAACAGAAAATGTTACCTTGGACAAGGCTAATCCTGTGACATATATTTCTCCATTAGAAGATTTATCATATAGTATCTCTCTACATCCCCACCTGAGATGAAACCTATACCAATAGAACATGAGATTCAAACTGGTCAGCAATCAACCGAAAATGGAGAAAATAGGAATAATATACAACAGTATCCCATTACAGCCATCTAAACTGCTCTGTCCTACAAAATTACCTGCCCCCTCTGTCAGTAATATACTTTTTGATTGGACCACTCAAGTATACATCTGGAGAACCCTTGAGCATGCGCAACAAGGAAGCCTCTGTCTTAGTTGCAAATAAGGAGAATATCGTGAGCATACAACGAGCACTGATATTATCGCAATCAATAAATCCAAGTGCATATGCTACAGGATCCCACATTCTTTGTATACTTGCGCGTGTGCCACCTTTGGACAAGAACCAATCAGAGAAGCTAATCTGTATGAAATAGAAAATTAAGAACACAATACATAATTAAAGAACAAAATGAAGAAATCAAAAAACAGTACAGAGTCGGGACAAATTTATGTACAGAAATGAGGATCAAGAAGTTGAATCCACATAATGAATGGAATTCGGAAACAAACTGAAAAGATATCATACACTATCCAAATTTCGAATGTCCCTCATGGCTCCATCTGGATCAACAAGAGCCCTAACAACTGGACTTAAGGCAAGTGCTACAGCATTTCTAGCTTTATCGTATGTCTGCATATAAACAATGTTAATAAGAAAATACATTAATAGACTCATAAATGGTGTAAAATATTGTTCTCACTTTAAAAGCAGTTATAGTGGTAATAATGAAGAATACCTTTAGCTGATTTGTAGACAAAAATGCATTAATCCCATGTAATGGCGCCCCAATTGGAAACCGAAAATCAAGTTCTGTTTAATCAAGCAATTAGAAATGTACTCATAGAAACAAAACTGCAAACAGGCATACATTTGATATGCGATAGCTGTGAAACGGCAAAAGTGGAAAATCAAGAAAACTAAAATTACTTAGTAATCATTGGCTAGATACGATTTGACCAAATAAGGTCAAGCACCAGATCTTACCGCCTATTTCCCCCCCTTTGTTCACAAACGTGTGAGTATGATCCTTTACAAGTAGATTTTGCTCTGCACCAACCTAAAGTTAAATGAAGATCCAATAAAAACTATTAGAGACAACATAAACATTGTCAAAATTAGAACACGCCAAAAATGCCTATTTTTAAGGAAGTTTTCTCAAAAGTTAATTCCTAGTAACCGAGCAACTTCCTTATTCACCTTTTTCATCAACCGGAAAAGATTGTTATAGCAACCAAAGAAAACGTGCAGTCCCATTTCGATGTGGTTTCCACGTTTATCAACAAAAGATCCCACTTTTCCACCAATAAAAGACCTCGAATCGTATATATCCACCTGAAGAAACCAACCATAATTATCACTACTGTCCTTACAATATGAGAAATTAGTAAATTACACAAAATTAAAGGAAGAAATTACTGTCTTTTTTTTTTTTTGGGTAGAAATAATAGGAAGAAATCACTTGGAATTTGTCAAAATTCCACGTTTCAGATCATTTCAATTTGGGGCAAAACATAATGCTGAAATGGCTATTTTTATCCAGATATGCAAGAGAAAAGCAAATACTTCAAACATATTGCAGCATTGCAATGGGTAGGAGAAGGTAAGTGAACCTCATGGCCCTGATCCAAAAGCTCAACTGCAGTTGACATGCCCGCCAGCCCAGCGCCAATGATAGCCACTTTCAGCTTGGGGCCTCGATAGTGCTCAGGTTCAGGTGGAAACAATCCCTTTGGAGCTGATATATCAAGCAATCAGTTTAGTATGTCCAAGACAGGTATAGCAGCTTTAACAAGCAAGTTCATTTCAATTGCTAAACATCAGATACTTGTAAAATCAAACCAAAGATGCTGCAGTCTTTACTTCCATTCATTATTGACACTACAACATAATTCAGGTACTTTCTGATCACGTAACTGACAAGAAGCTTAGATACATTTCACCATATATGATAACACTCGGAACCAGGGAAAATCCGGCCAAGCCATTTCCAACTGATTTCGTTTAAGCAAATGTTCTAAACCGCAAAAACCCATCTATTGGGTGCCATCGAGTGGTCAGATAGTGCAAATGGTAAAACTTACCAGAATACGCACTTTTAAGTAACGTATACCAAATCAACTTTATTTGTCAAATTCATTAAAAATAACCAAAAAAACGAAAAACCCATATCCCAAAACAAAAAGGAGGGAAAGCTACCATTTACACTCATGTCAGAAACATTTGTGTCGAGAGAAGAGCGAACCGAGAAGGACCCATGATTCCTCACGGAAGAGCGAGAGCAGGACGTGAACCCAGCAGCTTCCAAACGATTTGCAGTGAAGGAGGAGGCCGGTAAGAGAACCCAAGAAGCCATAGTTGAAGCTTCAGACAGAACCCAAAAGAAACTTCTCTCTCTTCCTCTAACTAGTCCCTTTAAGTGGCATCAGGCTCTGTAAAAAGGGAGAGAAACTGGAATATACAGGATTTATAAGGGCCCAAAATTAATAATCAGAAAATATTCGAGGGAAGGTATCTGAGGCGGAGAAGATGCTGAGGTTGGGAAATTTGTCAGGTAATTCGAGAGCTTAGAGAGGGACACGTAGAGAGAGCGGCTGAGTTAGTTTTGGAGTGACTGATTAATTTAATTAATTATGATGCATTTTGATTGTCGCACTTTTTGGGCTCTTTATAGTCAACCATCAAACAAAGTGGTGATTCCTCTAACCATAGTGCGCCACCAAGTGTGGGTAGTGGATGAAGTACCATCTTCTTATTCAAATTTCAATGCGCTATTACTTTTGCTTGTATTACTCTGCTAATTGTATTTGGTTTATATTGCTAATGATACTCTTTATATTGCTAATAATACTTTGTATTATCCATTCATGTGCTAATTTAAAGATTAAGACAAGAATGTTGGTGAATCTATGGGCTGCCCGTTTGGTTGAGCAATTGAACAAACTAAAAGTACTTATTGGCTAATTTCTATGTCAAATAATATTTGGTAAAAATTTAAAAAACGGATTTTTTAAGAATTTTTTATAAAGCCACAGTTAAAAGCCAAAGTTGGTGTAAGAGAGCTTGAGAGCTTCGGATTCTGGCTTGTACGGGAATTTGTTTGGGCTTTTAATGAACATTTTAATATACCAAAAATATCCCCAAACAAGTACCGAAAATACCAACAACTATCCCTTTCGTCTACTGGCCAGTACGAGTTCTCCATTCCCAAACCAAACAACTCCGCAAGCTCTAGGCCAGTCATTGAATGGCGGCGGTGGGTGGAGGTGGAGGTGGAGGAAGAGGCGAATCATTTCTTCGCTGACCCGCGGACGTCACGTTCACTCTCCCTCTAACCCATACCCAGGCCGCTTGTTCTCTGGCGACCATCACCACGTTATCCTTGGCGATTGTAGCGGCCAAAGATCACCAGATAGAAACGGTGCTAGAATGTCTTTTTCGAGTGAGTGATGTGCTTATTCGAAGCTAATTATGGTCCTTAATATAGTTTGGAACCTTGCTTGTCTCGATTGTAGTGCTTTTAATTGACAATCAAAGAGAAACCATTTGAGGGTTTGAATTGTTGGGTATGTGATGCAGCAGTCCACCGCCTAAATAGCTATGACCCAAAGCTAAAGCCCTAAATTCCAAAACTCAATCTAAGGAATATTCTATTGGTTGGTAGAATGCTTTTGTGTGTTAGGTATTATAGACTTATTTATTTGAAATGTGTTAGGTTATTTACCTTATTTATTTAAAGTGTGTTAGGTGAATAATTTATTTATTTGAAGTGTATTTGGTTAGTAGGTACTAGATGTATGGTTATAAGTTTCTTAGAATTATCTTATTGGATGGTTTGGATTAATTCTAGATTTGTATAAATAGCCTTCATTGGCAAGAGTTGTAATCATCCAATCTTCAATCAAATCTTAGTTTTATTTTCTAAATTCTCTTTGAGAATTTTACTTATTTCTCTTCTCATTGTGAGAATGCAAGTTAGAGCGAAATCTAGCAATTAGCTGTGTCAATTGGTACCAGAGCCTACCTCTGTATCAGGCAGAGCTTTCTTATTACCATCACCCTACACTACTTCTATACAAAAAAGAATCCTTATTTCCTCATCACTTTCGTTATCTAATCCTTACCATCACCTTCCTATAACCATTATTTACCACATACACACATATAACCCTCCATACATTATCTTTGTTTCAAAAAAAAAAAAAAAAAGAGGCGTATATCAAGGTTTCCTCCTTTGAGAACTTGCTTCCTTCCTTTAGCAAGTTAACTCATACATATTTGTAAGCTTTTTCTTTTTCCTTTACTGTTTAGATTTTTGAGAGTTTTATTTCTCTTTACTTTTAAGAGTTTGTACTATTCTCTTTCCTATTAAAAACAAAAAAAAGAAGTAAAAAATAAAAAAAAGTAAAATATGTGTATATATATATATGTATATTTCTTTCCAATAGAAAATGTCGGACAGAGAGTTTAGCCAACAAAATCTCACTGTGGAAGAGTTTGCAACAAATGAGTCAGTGGATGCACTTGATAAAAGATTGCAAAATCTAGAGATAATGATTACAAATTTGACTCGACATTTTCTTGGGGGAAGAAACAACGATTATGAGCGACGAAGCCATGACGAAGTTTATCCTCTTGGAAATTTTAGATAGCATCAAAATCAACTTTTTCAAGATGAAGATTCTAGTGAAGACGATGAAGGACCAGCCATGCCCGAAAATAACCAAGGACCTTGGCAAAATGACTACCGCAGGAAGATCGAGATTCCGCAATTTAATGATCTATTCGTAATTGAAGAATTCCTTGATTGGCTAGCTGAAGTAGAGAAGTTCTTTGATTATTGGGGTACTCAAGAACACATGAAAGTCAAATTAATGGCTTATCGACTCAAAGGAAGCGCATTAGCTTAGTGTGATCAATTATAAGCAACACGTATTCGGCAAGGGAGAAACAAAGTTTGCACTTGGCGACGGATGAATCAATTGATGATCGAGCATTTCCTACCTCCAGATTACGAACAAGCACTTTTTAGTCGATATCAACATTGCCGACAAGTATACTGGATAGTACAAGAATACGTAACCGAGTTTTACATGCTAGTTGCTTGAGTGAACATTCGCGAATCTAAAAGTCAAAAGATTTCTAGATTCATTGATGGACTTCACACAAACATACAAGATGAGGTATTCAAAAAATCTCATAATACTTTGTCTAGCGCAATTCAACTCTCTTTGAAAATTGAAACTCAGCTCAACAAAAGGGCAAATCGCAATCCAACAACTTCACAATCCTCTACACCACCACAAAGATCTGATTTAAGCAAAGGGAAGGCCATAGCAAGACCACACGATAAAGCACTAAGACCAAATTCTTCTCACAACCAACTAACTACTCGACCATAAAGGGAAGTAGCTAATAACAACACGAACAACACTTATGTAGTTTCGAGAGGTAATAAATGTTATCGTTGTAGATAAACAAACCACTATTCAAATCAATGTCGTCAGAACAGACTCGTCAATCTAACCAAACATAATAATGACATCGAAGGGGATGAGGCGTATTTTAAGAATGAGGAGTACGTAGATGAAGCCGAACCTGAAGAAGTCATTTATGGAGATGAAGGTATTTCCTTGGTGATAAGACAAATAATGTATATACCGAAGAAGGAATAAGACATGCAATGGCATAACATCTTTAAGACCTAATGTATAGTTGAACAATGAGTATGTAATCTTATCATTGATAGTGGGAGTAGCGAGAACATAGTATCTAAGACTATGGTAGATAAGTTACAACTATCAACCCAACCCCATTTTGCCTTGTATCGCATTGGTTGGATCAAGGACGTCGGCGAAACAAAGGTGACAGAACAATGTTGAGTTCCTTTCTCTATCGGTAAATACAAGGATGAGGTATTATGTGATGTTGTTGATATGGATGCTTATCATATGTTGCTTGGTCAACCATGGTAGTTCGATTTAAATACCATGCATAATGGCAAAGCTAACACATACAACTTTCATAAAGATAATATGAAGATTACTCTGGCTTTATGAGGCTGCAAAATAACCAAACAACCTCTACTAAGACCAACCTTCTTTTTGTACCTAAAGAGGCATATACTTCTACCAGTATTCATGTACAAATTCAAACATTACTGTCTAAATTTGAAGACATCATTCTTGAAAAGTTACCTGTTAGCTTGCAATCCCTACGAAATATTCAACACCAGATTGATTTTATTCCTGGAGCAAGTCTACTGAGTCTGCCACAGTATCGCATGAGTCCTAAAGAGTATGAGATCCTGCAAACACAAGTGTAAGACCTTCTCAAAAAAGGGATGATTAGAGAAAGTATGAGCCCCATAGTTGTACCTGTACTTCTAACATTTAAGAAAGACGGAAACTGGAGGATGCAAATTGATAGTCGGGCCATCAACAAGATTACAGTATGACACCGAATTTTTATCCCACGATTGGATAACATGCTTGATAGATTGGGAGGATCAAAACTTTTTTCCAAGATTGATATACGAAGTGGTTACTATCAGATTCATATTCGTCCTAGAGATGAATGAAAGACTATATTTAAAACACATGAAGGACTGTACAAGTGGTTAATTATGCCCTTTGATCTATCAAATGCCACGAATACTTTCATGAGGTGGTTAATGAATCATGTATTCTAACCTTTTATTAGAAGATTTATTATCGTTTATTTTGATGACATTTTGGTCTATAATCAGAATAAGGAGGAATATCTATAACATTTGACCGAAGTTTTTAATGCACTTTGTGAGAATCAGTTGTATGTCAACCTGAAGAAATGTAGTTTTATGACTAATAACTTAGTCTTCTTGGGCTTTGTTGTAAGTTCTGATGGAATCAAAGTTGATCAAGATAAGGTAAAAGCTATCTGAGAATGGCCAACGTCGAAGACCATTACAGAAGTTCGGAGATTTCATGGTCTCGTAATGTTTTATAAACGGTTTGCGAGAAACTTTAGCATTATAACCACATCGCTCACCGACTGTTTGAAGCAGAAGCAATTCCTTTGGACAGAAGAAGCAGAACTGAGTTTTGCTGTCTTGAAAAAAAAACTTACAAATGTACCCATCCTTGCACTTCCTGACTTTGACAAAGTTTTCGAAGTTGACTGTGATACTTCAGGCATAGGAGTTGGAGCTGTTCTATCCTAAGATATGAAGCCAATAGCTTTCTTTAGTGAAAAACTCAGCAAAGCCAGAAAGAAGTGGTCAACGTACGAACAAAAATTATATGCAGTTGTTTGCACATTGCAACAATGGGAACCGTATCCAGTGCAGAAGGAATTCATCCTTAGTACTGATCATTAAGCTCTTAAGTACCTCAACAACTCTTCCATACCAAATCGAATGCATGCTCGATGGATTGCCAGCATCCAGAAGTTCACTTTCTCTCTTAGGCATAAGTCAGGATAATTAAACAAGGTCACTGATGCATTGAGTCACTGAGTTATGTTGCTGACTGCTGTTCAAAATGAAATAATTGGTTTTGATTATTTGAAAGACTTTTATACAGATGATGAAGATTTCAAGAAAGAATGGCAGAAGTGTATTTGTGGAGTTGCAAATAAATATCAAATATATGATGGTTTTCTATTCTCTGAAAACCATTTATGTATTCCACGAGGATCTCTCAGAGAATACATCATTCAAAAGCTACATGCAAGAGGGTTAGGAGGACACATGGGGCGAGACAAAACTATTTTATTAGTAGAAGCTCGATACTTTTGGCCACATCTTAAGTGTGATGTTGAGAAATTTGTCAAGCATTGTTATATATGCCAGACTACAAAAGGACAAGCTCAAAACACTGGATTATACATGTCACTTCCTATTCCTGATGCTCTTTGGGAAGATTTGTCCATAGATTTCATTTTGGGACTACCATGAACACAAAAAAGTTTGAATTCTATCTTTATTATGGTAGATCATTTTTCAAAGATGGCTTATTTTATTCCCTGCAAGAAAACTTCAGATGCTACCTATATTACTCAATTGTTCTTTCGAGAGATTGTTCGTCTGCATGGGTTACCAAAAACAATAGTCTTTGATCGTGATAGTAAATTCCTCAGTCATTTTTGGTGTACTTTATGGAAGATACTTGATACCACCTTACATTTTAGTAGCACTTGTCATCTCTAAATAGATGGGCAAACTGAAGTCACCAATCGCACGCTGGGCAATATNATAATAACGTGCCAAATTGTTCCAGCGGTAAATCTCTATTTAAAATTATTTATATTCATCCTCTGTTGTACACTGTCGACTTGGTTCCTTTATCAAAGCTTCCAGGGATGAGCATTATTACTGATCATTTGATTAATAAGGCGATCCACATCCACGAAGAAGTCAAAAGAAAGTTAGAAGAGTCCACTGCAAAATACAAGGCTAATGCTGACAAGCACAGAAGATTCAAATCATTTAAAGAAGGCGATTTTGTAATAATTCACTTGCGTAAAGAAAGACTTCCAGTAGGGGAATATAATAAACTCAAGCAGAAGAAAATTGGCCCCTTTTGCATCATTTAAAAGATTAATGATAATGCATATGCCATTGATCTATCAGATAGTTACACAATTTCTAAGACCTTTAATGTTCAAGATCTATACGAGCACCATAGACCAGAAGTCAGAACTTGAATAACTCGAGGACGAGTTTTTTTTCAAGAGAATGAGAACTAATGCTGTAGCTCACAGCCCAAATAGCTATGACCCAATGCCAAAGCCCAAAATTTTAAAACTCAATCTAAAAAACATTCCATTGGTTGGTAGAATGCTTTTATGTGTTAGGTATTATAAACTTATTTATTTGAAATATGTTAGGTTATTTACCTTATTTATTTGAAGTGTGTTATTGAAATATGTTAGGTTATTTACCTTATTTATTTGAAGTGTGTTAGGAAAGCAATTTATTTATTTAAAGTGTGTTAGGTGAATAATTTATTTATTTGAAGTGTATTTGGTTAGTAGGTGTTAGGTGTACGGTTGTAAGTTTTTTAGAATTTTTTATTGGATGGTTTAGATTAATCCTAGAATTGCATAAATAGCCTTCATTGGCAAGAGTTATAATCATCTAATCTTCAATCAAATCTTAGTTTTCTCTTCTAAATTCTTTTTGAGAATTTTTCTTATTTCTCTTCTCATTGTGAGAACGTAAGTTAGAGCGAAATCTAGCAATTCACTACGTCAGTATATTGTTCAGTGCATTTTTCATATGGGTTTTCCCTTATTTGACTATTGGTTTTGCCGATCTTCTTGGCTTTGGTGGGCTTTCATTCTCTTATGGACACATTGCATATTGTTTTCATTTTTTTTCCTTGTTTTTTTGTTGGATATTTCAGATTATTTGAATTTTATTTGAGTTTTTTTTTATCTCTCTTCCTTTAGGGTGTGATGAAAGTTAGCTTAATGTCAGTGTTCAGGGAGAATTGAAGTTTATTAGTTCAATATTAAGTGGTTATTGGTTCAATAAATTATGTCAATTTTGAGTTGATTATCAGGTTCAGGATAATAATTTGGGGGATGGGTATCGTTTAGTATGTCCAACTATTATATTTAGAAATGTGGAAAGATGAGCTCTACTTTGTCTCAAGGTGTCATCATACAATTGCCTCTGTGAAAATCTAACAAAACTATCCCTTTGATTATTGAAATTACAGATCGAGTTAATTATTATGAACATTAGATTTCCTAGTAAAAAGCTTAATTATTACCATGGTTCAATATTTCTATGTGACAAATTTGGATCAGGTAGAATATAGAGGTTAAAAGAGGGCTCTTATAAATTTTATAATCTTTGCTATGAACATCATATTTACTTTAATGTGTTGTCTAATTTGAAAAAAATTATCTCATAACTTGGAATAATTTGGGGATGAACTGATTTGACTAATGCTATTGGTCTTGGGATTTTTTTTAATATATTGATTAGAATGTTTCGATATCTTTGTTAAAGATTATTTGGCAATAGTACTTTACAGGGATGTAAAACCAGAGTTTAATGAATTTATCTGTACCCTTTAAGATCTAAAAAAAAAGTATTAATCTTAATAAGTTTTTTGTATAACGGGGAATAAGCATTACTCGAAATTTTGTATGCATGCATTATAAAGTATGACCTAATTAGTTTGTTTTACTAGATTTTGTTATGATTAGTAGGGTGATCAGTAGAGCAATGAAATTATCAGCTTTTAGGAAACCTTTATGTAATGAGTTTATTTGAGATGGCTAATTGAGGCTCTAAATAAGATGTAATACATGATACCAATACTATTTGTTCCAGAAGCTACGGTAGTTCTACGCTCTAAGTGTTACTGCTAGTGTAAATGTAAAAACAACTGTGTTATATACGTTCCTTTATTTTGTTATTTTTCTTACGAGGGTTCTTTATCATTCTCAAGTAACAAAAAGGTTTATCATTAGCTATCATTTAATATTAACTCTATATTTTATACATTTGTAAAGATGGTAGAGTTATCACTTGGAGAGAACCATTTCATATAGGACAACATTGCTTAAGAAATTCGTTCTGATGGTCAGAAAAGATTACAGGCCCATCTATGTTGAAATAGGAGTCATTCTTCAAGTACATTATTTTTTTGGGATGCTATTTCGAAATTTAGTTATCTGTTATAAATGTTTAATCTTTTGTTTTCTGGCGGATGGTGAACAAAATGTCACTTGTTCCTATGTAATCCTTGATCTTGATGGCCTTCATGTAGACCAATGGTTTAGTATTATTTTGCATACTGCAGATCTGCATTACATGGTATGGAGTTAGAATTGCTTTGCTTTCAATATGGTTGGACAAATGTGGTTCATAAGTTCTACAAAATGTGGAAAAGAATACTCTTGATATGAATTTGTAACTGTCTCAATATTTTTTTTTTCTATTCTTAAAAGATTTGTGTCTCAAACATAATATAATTAGTAAATTTAATTGTTTATTTTTCTATTGCACCACTTTTTTTTGGTTTTGAAAACCACTATTTAAAATATTAATATGCTTGATGTACATTAAAAAAAATAAATAAATGTATTTCATAAGACTATTTGCAAAATAAATTTAATTATAATTGGTCATTTTATATTTCCACAGCAGTTCAGCTATAAAATTTACCAAATACTATAATATAGTTTTTTCAAGTCACAACACTTTAAAAGTATAATTTACCAAACACTCAGCTATTTTAACAGATTTTTCCTTCAGCACAACTAACATTGATTCTTTAATAATCTACAGCTACACTAAACTGGCCCTTAGGATTGATTATGACTACTACTTTAACTTTTAAAAGTAGTTAATGAAAAAATCGGGAGTAGGAGGCGCTTGGCAAGTTCCCGCTTTTGATCAGTAAATTCTAAAAATTGCTGCGTAATTGTCAATTTAAGCAAAATTTGAGAAGCATGGTAAGTATTGATTTTCAAAGTTAATTCTACTTTCTTAATACAAATTGTTTAAAATACCACTTTATAACATATATAATCTACAATTTACCTAAGACTTAGATACTACTTTTACACAGCACAATAGTTTTGTAGATTAAATTTATCAAACGTCTAGACTTTTTTTCTCATAACTGCTTCTTGCTCATAGCACGGCTACAACAGAGCTACGTCACAGTACAACGATACCAAGTGGCCCTATCTTTTTTCTTTTTTCTTTTTTTTTTTAATCATATCTTACATTAATTAGGATATGATAAATTAATGATTAAGGAAAAGATAACTTAAGCTCATTACAGATTAGAAAATAATATAAGACTAACAAAATGTGGGAGCTTATTATCTACCTAGAGAGAAGAAAAATAAATAGATAAACAATAGAAAAGCTATCATAGCACAACATATGTTTTTATTTTATGTCCACTAATTAAAGGTGATATCTTTACACGCATCTACGACTAGTTTGTGAATTATATGAACTAACCTATAAGGGTCTACAGAACCATATCAAAGTAAACTTATCTTGGAAATGCCATGTTATGTTGAAATATGGTAGTATAGGTTACGATTGAATGGTTTTAATCAAATATCATATAACAATTATCTTTTACTACCTTGTTTGATGCTTACATTTGATCAATTTGCGATATACAATCACATCTTCGGCCTAAGTTTATTAGTGTGATATATTGTTCTGCAAATACTTCAAACATAATAAGACACCATTGCAATGAGCCACGTGGCTTTGATCCAGAAGCTTTATTGCCATTGATATTATAGCCAAGCACGAGTTTTTAGGTTGTTAGGTTGTCTTTAAGTTGAACTTTGGTATCATGTTTTACGAATTTTTTTGTTACTCACCTCTAACACCGGATGGTATGTTTTATTTATTCATTTTTTTGTATGGTTCATTTCATGTGAAAGATTTTAACTAGTAAGCTATTTCTAAAATGAAAAATATACTAAAGAATTAGTTTGTTATATAGGTTTATAAAAATTTGCTACTTGTTGTATATTTAATGTGGGACAAATACTAAATAAGTCAACTGTACAAATAATCAAAGAGAAATTTAAATCAGTCACTTGCTACATGTCTCCTTAATTTGTGGTATTTAGTTGACTTCCTCTATGTATGACATGTCCTCTAATTAAACTGGATGTTTCACCATTAATCTACCACCAGTTGGATATATGCAAAATTATGCAACTTGATTTATGTTTCACTATGAATCTACCACCTATTTGACATATGCAAAATTATGTAACTTGATTTCTAAAGATCTAATATAACCATATTTACTTGGAGGTGTCATGTTATGTCGAAACATAGTAGTACAGATCGTGATTAGATGGTTGAGATCAAATATCACACAACAGTTAACCCATATTATAAAGTGTGTGTGATGTGTTGGAACTGAGATTATCATCTTTTACGACTTTTGATTGGTGCTCACACGATTTGTGATGCAGAATCATATCCCAGGTTTACTTTTGTGATTATGTTGTTTTGAAATATTATCTTGCCAACTAAATGTGTTAAATTTTAATGAATAATCACTTCTTCTAATATATTTTTTTTTTTTTGGTAAGAGGGGTTTGTGAAAGGGAGGAGAAGGATAGAAGAATAGCTTAAATCTATTGTTTGGTACAAAGGATTGTAAGAGCGTAAAGAAAGTTGTCCAAGCTCATCAAATTGAATTCTTCTAAACTTTGGAAGAAAAATAATAAAAATAAAGCGTAAATGACAAAATACCCTATGAAAAAATCAATCAAAATATTTTTTTACCATGGGTAATAAAATATAATTTTATAGTTAAATTTCTATTCATCCTTTCAGATCTCCTTATACCACGTAGGAGAACTATACTATCCTCTCCAGCCATCAAACTCTTACTCCTTCCTAATCTATTTATCATTCTTATTCTCATTCTTTCCTACCGAGCATGGTGTTAAAGAATATCTCTCGTTTGGCCTGCTTGTGTCATGGGTTGTACTTTCTATTGTTAGCAAACTAAAATCGATCGATCTACTTCATTTCATGGTAGGTAATGTTGATGCTGCCTTGGTTTTTATAAAAATCTGTAATCTTTTTATATATTAAGCATCAAATACTTAGACAACAAAACTAAAGCCTCCAAGTATCCATGATACCCAACTCTCGGAGCTATTATTTGTCTGGAAGTTGACCGAACACGGAAAATAAGAGGAATGCTATGACCTATATATCTCTTTTCCATTCTCCTGCTTAACGTTTGACAAGTGGATTTTACTATATATACAATGTAAGATTTTTTTAGTGGATTCCACAACTTAAGCAATATGAGATAAAGTGGTGGAAAACAAAGTGGTCTTACAGCTGCTTAGAAAATAATAAAGTGAAATAAAATACATTAGATATTCCAAACCTTCGAGTAGTGTGCACTTTAAATTTCCAAGGGCTTTGTACATAAATACCCTATTTTGGAGGTTCCAGTTAAGCGCATATCCCTTTTTCTTTTAATGTACGTAAAAGTACTTTTCTTTATCTGTATTTTTTGCGATTCCAATTTTATCCCTTTGTATGTACCAATCCTCATCCCTTTCGTCTCCTTTTCGTCATCTCTCAACAGGCTGAAATATGGAGTGCTTACCAGTGTCGGGATAAACTCAGGCCATGTATCGATCACTAAATTGATTATAACTATTTCATTTTATTTTCAATCGTCTTAACCTACACTCTCCCACTCCAGCACTCCTTGTACTACTCGGATTATAAGGATCCAGTACTAATAATCTAGAAAATTTTGTATACATTTGGTTTGGAGAGCTTTGATTTTGTTTATAGAATTATACGCGTGAATAGTTACATATATTTATATCCATATAAATTAAATATGGTTTAGATAGATGGTAATCGAAATCTAGAGTGTTTCTTCTTAAAACCTTGTCGTATTCTAATTATCTCGAGGTCTTGTGATAAAATAGCTTATGTCTTGTAGTAGTGCCAACAAAGTGTTTGATATTTTGCTTCTTAGAGAACTTGATATTGAGTCTTAAAGTAAGGAAGCCACATAAGACAATATCAGGATCCCTCCAATTAAATTAATTTTTTTTAAAAAAATTGATCTTGAATCTTTTTGAAAAAATGGTAGATCAATCTAATTACTTGATTACTTGAAGAAAATAAATGAAAAATATATTTTAAAACAATTTAAAATGGTAAATAAGTAGTATATGAGTTATTTACTTGAAAAGCAATAAATAGAACAATGACGTTGAAAAAATAAACTTAAACTTAAAATTGGTAAATCAATGATATACCTATTATTGACCTTATTTACTTAAATAAAATAAACAGAAAATAGCCTAGAAAAACTTGAACTTGGAAAAAAACAGTAAATTAATGGTATATAAGTTATTGACTTATTTAATTGAAGTAAAATTATGATAAATAAATGGCACGTGAATTATTTACTTGAAAAAAAAATGGTAAATTTATGGTGTATAAATCATTTACTTGAGAAAAAAATTGGTAAATTAGTGGTACATCATTTATTTACTTCATTCACTTAAAAAAAATAAATGAACAATGACCTAGCAAAAATTAACTTGAAATAAAAATGGTAAGTCAGTAGCATATCAGTCATTTATTTAATTTACTTAAAAGAAAAAAATGGTAAATGAATGGTATATCAAGTATTTACTTAGTCTACTTGAAGTAAAAAATTGGTAAATTAATGGTATATTATTTATTTACTTGAAGAAAATATACGAAAAATAGACTGAAAAGAAATGGTAAATAAGTTGTATATTTATTATTTACCTGAAAAGAATAAATAAAAATGGTCTTCGAAAACATTAATCCTGAATTGTAAGTTTGTGGCATTTCAATTATTTACTTGAAAAAAATAAAAATAAAATAGCCTTAAAAGAACACTAACCTTGAAAAGAAAAAAAGAAATTAGTGGTCTGTCTAGTATTTATTTGAACAAAAAATAATAATAATAAATGATTGGTATATAAGTTATATACTTAATTCACTTGAAGAAAATAAATAAGAATGGCCTCAACAATATTAAAATTAAGGAAACTGCATATAGTTAGAAATGAGTGATTTATTTGAAACAAAAATTAACTTTCAATCAAATTTATAACCTACCAATAGCATATCAATGATTTACTTGAAAAAGTTAAAGAGATCAATCAAATTAATAGCTTGAAAACCTTATATTAATGATTTACTTGAAAACTAAATTAATGGCTTTTGGTATATTGGTCATTTAATTGAAACAATTAAAGAAAATATATTGGTACATATATGGTATCTCTGCGATTTAATTTTAAGAAGAAAAAAATGAATGGACTCCAAACAACACAACTCGAGCCAGTAGAGGCTTCAATTTATCCTCACTTTCTTTTCAATAAATCATACCAAATTAACTAAAAGCTAATCAACGATTTACTAAATACTTTTTCTGATAAAGAAAAAGGGTCATTTCACCAAATTAACGAACCAAACTCTTCTGACAACACACTCAACCATCAATTTCTTAGTTTCAATAGGCAGTATGAAGCAATGAACGAAGATCATAGCGCAATAAGAAGCCATGAACAGAGATGAATGTCGTCATAATTGGAAGTGTAGATCATTCATAGCCTTCATCGATGGGAACAGACAGTTCTAGCCATCTGGGCACTTATTCATAGATAATGTGAGAGACGGTAAACGAACGAAGGTGAGGAATAATAGAAAAGGTAAAAACAGAATTAGATAAATTTACTTATCAAAAAGGGGTACAGAAGTTAACACAAAGAAGGGGCACAGAAATTAACACAAAGAGGGATATACATTAACACTGGGTGCCAAAAAGGGTAACTTCTCAAAAAATGATGGTAAAATATATGTCAAAATGGGATTTACAACTTTGATCGTTAAAATTTCTTACTTATGAAAATATAAGGTCAACCGAAGTATAAATTCAAAATACAAAAGAGTTAACCAAACTAAAGTTTAACATGAAGAGTTTTAAAGTAATTACTAATTACTAAAATTTGTATTGCTTAATACGAGGAGGATGTTTTTGTTTCCCTGTTCATATATACATCACGTCTTAAATTAAATTAATTCATCAGTTGATGAAACCATGGAGTTAGCTACAAATAATCAACTGCTGGAAAAGCTAAAAAGAAATGATATTGAAGACTTCTACAATCCTCCTTTGGAATAGAAAAATGAAGTATATTAGATAAAGCCAGGTGGTTTTGAAGGCTATGGAGTCTTGCCTTCTTTGTTCCATCCCATGTCCAAAAACTTGGTTGGGGCAACAGAATCAAGTATGCGAGTAATAAAACAAATTATTTAAATCCTAAAAAAGGGGGAAAAATGTAACAAAAATGAGGACATCTAGATAGACAGCTACTAAATTTAACTCCAACAAACCAAAACAAGAAGCAGTCAATCTTCTTCAAATCAGTCACTTGATCTATGTCTTTTCTTGAAAGCCTCCTTAGACTCTGCATGGAGAATTTAATAGTATAAATTATATCATTCCATAAATTAATTGTATAATTAGTAATATGACATTTCAGCAACCCATTTTAAGTTGTAATTTGCCTTGATAAATGGTAAAAAAATTACATGCGGGGGATATTTTTCTTTCTGAAAAATCTTCATACATTGTCAATAAAGTCAATAGGTCTTCAATTTCCTGCATAGCTCCAAAAATAAAGTTTAGATCCCACGGAGAGCAAAATCATCGCAAGGATAGTCAAAAGTGGCCATTTGTTAATGATATTACTAGCATATAAACAATAATCAACTATACAAGAATACACAATCACACACAATTGATAAAAAGAGGTAAGAAGTATGTACCTTGGATTTGGTGGGATGCATTCGAAAGTTCTGAAGATATCCTAGTTTTCTAGAAGACTCAAACAACAAGTCTGCCAAGCCATAGACATCAGGATCTGAGGAACAAAAAAATAAATAAAAATATGTTAAAGCTAAAGCTTTTTCGTTATGAAGTTCATATTATTAGCAATAATTTTGTTCATTGAAGTCATAAAAATCTTCAAGCCAAAAAAAATAACAATAAAAATGATCGTAAGATGAGCCCAAACGTCAAATAAAGAAGAGATTTTCTTCAAATGAAACAAAAGATCAAAAACTTCAACATGAAAATTTTCAAGATCCATCCAAAACAAAGCATCAGAGTATTATTTTTCTCATTATGAAAAAAATTTAAGTACCCGCAGTCGTGTTGAAGTACGTTAATATATCAGAACTTAGTTGCTTTTGCTTGAGGATCCGCACCCTCTTCAAAAGGTTTTGAAAGTCTGACCACTCTGATAAAACAATATCTATGCCTTCATGTAATTTAACAAAATTTGATACTTCTTTACTATCTTCATCTAGACAATCTTGATATACTGTCCATAATTGTTCAGACACCTGCGCAGATTGAGAAATTATAAGTTTGTTATCTGGTCAAATGACTAGAACAAGTAAGAATTATAATTACCAGTTAAACATTATTGTTTGTTTGAAATCAACGCTTTAAACTATATTTCCATTAAAAAACTATAATTCCCTTTAAAGTAAAGTAATGTAAGTAATCGACCGGAAAGGGAATGAAAAATTAGGAAAGTAATTCACTTTCTCATTCATTAATATATTTACTTCTTTATTTACAGCATATTATTTTAAGACTTCACATAATATATAGCTAAATTTTAGGAGTCATTTATTTTCATTCTTGAGTAATTCCTTTTTTATAACCATTTTTTCTTTTTCTCTTTCCCTTTCCCTTTCTTTATTTTTTATTTTTTATTATTATTAAGAACTAGTATACACACACAAATGTTACAAATATAGGGCATATATTCTGAGTGGTACTTATAAAAGTTCTACGAAAACAAATGCTATTCAAGTGTGCTGCTACCACGGCGTAATAAGAACTTGAGAAGCTCCAAAAATATCAAGCGGGCAAAAGAAAAAGGAAATAGGTATATATGTATTCTTAAGTTGATAAATCAATAACAAATAAAGCCAATAACAAATAAAGCCATACTCAAACAAATTCTTGATAACCAGTCACTTTAATACACAATTGGTAAATCAGGGGCAATAAATACTATAAGAATTGACCTAGTCATTTGAAATAAAAGGTAAAGATCGGATATACCTTCTTAGTGCTAAAAAGCCTAAAAAGATCATCTAGTTTACGTGTCAGACCATCCATGACAACAGTGTCGGATCCATGATTTTTTTCTGGTAGGCACATAATGGGAACAGATATTTACAAGAAAACAAAGACGTAGATAAATTTAAATGATTTAGTAATATAATTCCATTAAATATTGATTAAAAAATAACATATATACATATATGTATGTAACGAATTTCATACTTTACCTCATTGTAAGTTTCACTAGAAAAAAAAAATCACATCGTATTTATTAAAAAGAAAAAAGGAAAACAAGATTCACATGTACAATTTAACCATCGCAAAATATGTCTTTTCAACAATACATTTAACTCATAATTTAGATAATAAATTGACAAAAACGTAAGTTTGCGTATAGATGAAGATGATTATTGGAAGATATAAAAACATGAAAGTCTTTTTTTATTACTCAGATTAATATCAGTGGCAATAACAAATTAATTGTTCATAAAACATCAAATAATAGATTGTGATAATCATTACCCACCTTTACCCATTTCATATAAGAAGTATGCGGATATAGAAAGCCGAATATTTTCTGCCATTTCACACTGATAGCGATCCAGGGCATTTTGAATCCATGACCACTCTGACAAAAGACGATCTACACCTTCTCTGAATGTGGTCTCATCCGCCATCTCTCTATATGAGTGTAAAACCTAGTTCATAAAAATTTTTGAACCTTGTTAAGATTAGAATGGAGAGACCATGGAATAATTATAATATATATATATATAGGCACGTATTGCTTAATCAACGGGAAAGAGAAAGTGAAAAGAGAGAGAACAAGAAGAGTATTTTTCTTTCTACACAATAAGGAAACATAATAAATTTAAAAAGAGAAACATGGTATGACTTTTTTTTTCTCTTCTCAATGAAATATATTATAAAATTACTTATACACAATACTCAAATTTACAAGTAGATTTTAGTAATTGAGAGCCCCACTTTTTTTTTTATGGTCTATTTTATATTATGTTATTCCAGTTAAGGACGGACCCTAAAATACTTGTCTGTTTGGTAAATAAGTAGGCAATACAGGTTAACGTGAAAAAGTGAACTTTTTTTTTTAATATCGGTATAGAAAGTGAAGAATTTGAAATCAGAAAAGTCTGGTTCTTTTTTATCAAGAACCAACTTTTCCTTGAGAATTAGATACATTAATCCTTACATAGAAAAAAGACAATTTGACAGAAAAGGGAAAGTTAAACCAATTTCAAAGCACAAATAACTATTATGATAATTCTTGAGCAAAAAAATGGAAAAAAGAAAACCTAGTATGATAAATTGATTTATAGCAAAAAACAAAAAAAAAAAAAAAAAAAAAAAGAAGCACAATGGGAAACACACCCAAAATATATAAACAAACAATTACATACTTAACGTTATAACAAGCAATTAATCAAATTCAGAATAATAATACCATATTTGACATTATGTCAAGCAATCAAAAAGAGAATAATGGCAAAATAATACCATGTTCGACGTTATAGTGTGTGTATATATAGATTTGTGTGATTATGTCATATTCAAGACAATATTTATCATGCAAACAAGAATATACAAGTAAAGAAGAACGAAAATTTGCGTACCTAGATACCTAGGGTCGTGGGAGAACAGGGTGTGTAACAGTTGGGAACTTGGAAGAGAATGCTGAATAAAAAAGGAGGAATAAAAGAGATAGCTTTTAGGAGGAATAAAAGAGATGGTTTTACTTTTTTAAATAGTGTTGTGGAAGGAAAATTACGCTGCGTATTTGAGTCCTATTCAGACCCATATAGGAATTAGCAATTTTAATATTCCCTCCTTGAGAAACTTACGCCTAGTACTCGCTTTTAAAATTTATTTTCATAAATACCCTTTTTTAATTTATTTTCAAAAATATCCATTTTTATGGTCTCTATTTTATATACAAAATGTAAGTGATCCACATTTACAATATAAATTTTATCCATGAGGTACACATTTCATGTGTAAAATATGAACGGTATTGTAAAATCCGATTTTTGTAGGGGTATAAGAGTAATTTTTTAAGCCAAGGGTATTCTCATAATTTTGGATTTTTGAATATTTCATTAAAAATATCTGGGATGTACATAGACTTTATTTAGTCTAGGTTCATTTGGACTAAAATGAAAAGAAAATTTAAAAAAGAGGGACAAAAGTGAAATCAAGTAATGGCATAGATGAAATAAAATTTTAAAAACCGGGTCAAAGAACAATTTAAGAAAACAGTGCCCTTTAACTTAGCTTTTGACACGTGGCGTTACAGTTTTATAATTGCTTTTAAAACACTCCACTTCCTCATCTTTCTCCCTTAAGCCCCTAAAATCTCTCTTTCTCCCTCTCACAGTTTCTCCTCAAAAAGCTCAGCCACCAGTGTTGCCCATGCTCAAGCTCTGGCTAGGACCTTCCCCAACCTCCGTTGAAGACTCGCTGGTAAACGGCAGCCCGTCGAGCTGCCGCAACCTTTTTCGGCCAAAAACTGGTGTTTCGCTACCATTCAATGCTGAGCATCACCCAAAGTCGCAAGCCCAACCTCTCTTGAGTCCTCGTCGACACTTCCCAGCTACCAATTTCTGGCGAACAAGCTTCGATGAGCATTTGAAATTTTTTTATCGTTTTTGTAACAAAATAGTGGCATTTTTATAATTATTATTTTAGAACAATTATTATAGCCGTAAAAGTGATATGAGGTGATAGAAGAGATTGAATCATGAATAAATGTGGCTTTGTTGTGTAGAATTGATCTCCGGTTTGAGAGAAATCTTCAATTAAAAAATGTGATATTTTTCTAATTCGGAACAAAAGGTGATATTTTTGCAAAATTGAATAGTGTTAGACTGAGGTCTGTTACTATTGAGATTGAGTCTTGGGCTGAGAATATAAAACTGTTATTTTTCGAAATATTTATGGAAAAATGATATTTTTACAAACAAACAGTAAAGTTGATATTTTTCCAAGTATTTTTGAAAGTGATATTTTCCTAAATAATTATGTGATAATGATATTTTTTTTTAAATATTTCATAATAGTGATATTTTTGCCAAAATAACCTCTATTGTATAGATTTATTTATTTTGAAATATTTGAATGACTGTGTATTTATTGTTCATGCGAATAATTACCGGCCTAAAAGAAGGTGGTTATTTGGCCGAATAATGAACACACCTGCGGTAATAGGTATGTGATGATTATTAAGTTTCCATGTAGACAGTAAATTAGCCCAAAGGAAGATGTATTGTCTGACAGGATTTACTATTAATATTTGATTACTGCACTGAAGAGTACCACTTACAAGTTAATAAGTCGGCCCAAAGGAAGACTTATTGATGTTGTTCTGGGTATCTTGTGATGGGAGCTCACCTTATATGTTTATGTCATGCTAGTATATCTTATTATTGTATACTCAGTTTATGACATGTTTTAATGTGAGCTGTTATTTTCTGTCTTTTGTTCTCTGTTCAGTTTCTGCTTCAAACATATCTGCTAATTTGAATTCAATTTCTGTGCTTAACAGCACAAACTTCAAGAAGTGGAAAGAGCACGTTATGATTGTGCTTGGTTGCATGGATCTGGACCTTGCACTCAGGAAAGAATAACCTGTTGCTCTTACATATGAAAGTTCTGCTACAGATATTAAGAACTTTGAGCAGTGGAAACGTTCTAATCGCATGAGTCTTATGATCATGAAACATTCCATACTTGAGACTATTAGAGAGAGAAATTGAGCAATTCAGTAATATTATAGTTCTTTACTATAAAAATTGCTGAATTTGCATTATAATATTTTAAATCTAGCTAAACATAGAAGTAAGAACTACTACACTGTGTGTGTATGACTATGAAAGAAAAATGGAGACAAATAAAAAGATAGGGAGAGAGAAAAACAAGATGGCGTGGTTTGTTCAAGCGCCGCAGCCACCACCACCGCAACCGGCTGCGAAGGCGGTATCGCCGTAAGTATCAGTATGCGCCGGAATATTCACATATTCAAAACCAAAAATAAAACCACATCATTGTACATATCATAAATCATCTTATCCTATGAGCTCACATCCTCTCATCACGGACCAAAGTAACTCGTACTACGTGTACCAAATACTCTCTGCCTGATACATATCCCAGAAAATCAAAGGGATACCTATGTGTCTATACTTACTGAACCAGAGGAACAACTGAATGTCTATGCCTACTGAGTAGGAGTATTCTTCATAAACCTATACATATATATATATATATCCTATTTGTTTAAGACACTTAGTTATATATATAGTCATTAGAATATATATATATATATATTTGAAAAAAGGAGAGAGTATTAAAAAAAAAAGGTATTTATTTAAAAAAACCAAAAAAAAAGGTATTTTTTTTTTAAAAAAAAAAAGAGGGGAAGGATATATATATATATGGTAAAAAATAAATAAAAAAATGAGTGAAACAAATATTGAATCATCAAGAACCAAATCTATTCTTGTTGTAGTTCAGTCTGAAGGAGTATTCAATACAAGAATTACTCTTACAGAAACGAATTATGATATATGATTTCAGCTAATGGAAATGCAAATTACTAAAAGAGATAAGATTTCATACATTTATGGCAAGACTAAGCCACCTGCGGAATTAGATGAAGGATACAAAAAGTGATATGTTGAAAACTAAAAGGTCAAATGGTGGCTACAAATGTCTGTGTTATCAGAAATTATGAGGCATTATTTACTCTTACCCATTGCCTATGATATTTGGGATGCCTTATCAAAAACATTCTATGATGAAATTGATGAATTACAAAAATTCACTCTGAATCAGAATGCCTTCTCAGCAAAACAAAAAAAGAAAATACTCTTTGTATATTACTGAAATTTTCCAAGAATTAGACCATCGTGATAGGGTAGTTATGAATGATTTAGATAATATCAAAATATATTGCAAGACCATTGAACGACAAAGGATTCACATATTCCTTGCCGGTTTAGATGATGTTTTTGATCAAATTTGGAGAGATTCTATACAAAGAACCAATTCTAAATCTGGAAGAGTGCTATTTTTTGGTTTGACGTGAAAAAATACGGTGCACCACATTGAATAAGGAGGTAGAATAGACGGAATCTTCGGTATCGATGACTCAAAATAGATTTAATCAAAAATAGTTTTCTCAAAATCAACAATCAAGATCTGTCAAGTTCAACCACAAATGCACCCATTGTCACAAAATTGGTCATACAAAAAACCGATATTTTGAACTTATATCCAAAATAGTGGAACCATAACTGTGATCTACGGACAAAGAATTCCAAAGAGACTTCCACTTCTGTAGTCATTGAAATGAAGATCCAAGATGAAAAAGGTAAAGATGTCTCAGCATTGACGACAACTGCAGATTTCTTGTGGTATTGAATCAAATTAAAGCCTATGTTATGAAGCTCATGATAGTATGAGTCTAATATGTGAAACTTTTGAATCGAAGCCTATGTTGTGAAGCTCATAATGGTGTGAGCCTGACATGTGAAGCTTCTGAAATATTATCATGGCTTTATGAAGCTCATGTGCATTTAAGCCTAGTATGTGAAATTCTAGAAATCAATCTGCTATGAAACTCATATGAACTTAAGTCTGGCATGAGAGATTTCCAAAGTTGTTTTCAAACTCATATGCAAGTTGGTATGTACTAACTTGAGAGGGAGTGTTGAAATCTGAAAGGAACATGTTCCTCCCTATTTTGAGGAACATGTTTTCCTCCTTATTTTGAGAACCTGATTGTAGGATGTCTGTCACAAACATCCCTATAGATATCTTATACATATTTGTTTACATTATAAATGAAAAATATCAATATTTTTATATTCAAACTATTCATCATATATCTTCAAAATATATTTCTTATCTCATAACAAGAATATGTCAAAGATGGGATCATTCATTGCATTCAGAATCATCCCATGACATATGTAATCATCTCCAAGCCATTAGAATTGATTTTGACTGTACTCCATCGGTCGATTGCTTTGTGTGTGAGATCCAGTAGAGATGTGAGAAACAAACATCCAGAGTTATTCAGTAAGCAAATTTTGAGGACGAAATTTTTATTAAGATAGGAGAATTGTAATATCTCGAATTCCCAAACAATATCCAGTTCCTCACATAATTAAAGAGTCAATAATGATATGATTTCACGTATTTTTTAATATATTAATACATATATGGGCATATAATTCTAAGTTCTTATTTTAGTATATTGGTTATTTTTATAATCTTTCTTTGTGAAGTAATTTTACAGTAAAATTCTCAAGACATGCTCTTTGGTACAAGTTTGGCATATATATTATTCAATTTTAATTGAATCCTAAATGGCTAGAATTTATTAGTTATGATAATAAATACTAGAGTAGTTAAATTCATTTTATATTATTTCATACATTTAGTCATTTATTAAGTAGTAATTTATTAAGTATCTACTGTTGTTTAATTTTAGTATAGATATATCTATTTGTTTAGATATTTAAAATGTGCCATATTTATGATTTTTGTGTGATTTAATTATTTGAAATTTTTTTTTCTTTTTAAAAAAAATAAAAAACAAAAGAGAAAGAAACCGACTTTGACTGAGTCGGCAATCCATGATGGATAAGTACTTTTATTTTCATCTAATGGACTTATAAACAACATTTTATCACCGTCCACTCACCAAATAGGAAGGTGTCCACTCTCTTTCGTTCTTGTTACTTATTCCTTGTTCTATCAAAGTAACTTACAATAAAACCATCAATCTATTAGGTGGCGTTTGGTTGCTAAATAAAAATAGAAAAAGAATGGGAATGGTAATAAGAATGGAATGAGAGTAGGAATGGAATGGAAAAGAAAATTGATTGAGTTGTTTAGTTGATATATTGGAATTAGTGTCTGAATGGAAATTACTATATTTGGTTTATTATGGAATGAAATAGAATTAATATTATATAAGCAAAAATACCCTTATTATTAAAAAAAATGCATAAATATTAAATTGGTACAAGAGTTGATTCATTTATTTATTTATGTATTTTTTGCATTAGAAATTCTTTTTTTTTAAAAAAAATAAAAATTTTAAAGATAGAATAACACGTAAAATCATATATGGTGTAATGTGTTATTCAGATTTTAGAAGAGGGGTAATTTAGGGCAATAATAATTTGGGATGGAATAGAATAGCTTTTCCACCCATTTGATTTAGGAATTATTATTCATGTAAGTAAGTGAATCACTATTACTTTTGGAATGACCTTTCAAATGTTAAAATCAAACCAAACAATGGAATAGACTTTCTTTAGGAATGAGAATTCCATTCAAAACTCCATTCACCCCAACCAAACACTACCTTAGTTTCCTAAAAATCTGAGAATCAATTACTAGAGAAACCCATCTAGGAGTCCTTATAGCTGTTTTAAAGTTTGGTAAGTAATTATACTTATATTTGACATTTTCTATAATTGCTTTAGCAATTATAGGAGTTTGTCTTGTCAATATCTAATTTGAATCTTTCGAAAAACTCTAGCACAAAGTTTATAATTATATATTAGTAAGTCTTTGTGAAACAAACAGTGTAAGCATAATTTGTTGGATACATGTATATATAAATATATATGTGATATCTTATGGTTGAATTTCTAGTTATTTGACTTTATGTTTTGTTTATAGTTGACAAATTATTAATTCTTTAATCTAATGGTGTGATCATATACTTTTGAAATTATATCATTTATACTCACGTAAGTGTTTTTCCTATACGTATGATACTTAAGAAAGTCTATATGAATCTAACTTAATAGCTATTATTTTCTTTGTGAATTGACTAGACTCTTGATATACATTTTCTTTTATTTTATGATGTTGTGTATCTTGTTTCTTTGTGAACTCATATGATATTATATAAAGGTCTAATTGGATTCAAATGAATGTTTGAATAACTTTTTATTTTTAGATACGAGGATATGTGAATACTTTGGTTAAACCCGAGGACTGGTCAAGAATTTTATATGTATTTTCTTGTCTTTGTGTGTGATTTTCTTTTATATGTTTGAGAGTTAAAATATTTTCCTAAATAAAAAAATTAAGTACTTTCTCAATTGATAAATCTACCAGACTACTCAATTGGTTTTATATGCCAAAAAGTTTTAAGTTTCTTACTACTATTATTATGTGTACTTTATATGAATTCGTTGGGATAGTCACTTGAGCTAGAAAATAAAATGATGTAAAATTTATGCATGGTTGACAGATTTGTATTTGAATTGTTAATTGCTTGA
This sequence comes from Trema orientale, assembly GCA_002914845.1. NCBI lineage: Eukaryota > Viridiplantae > Streptophyta > Magnoliopsida > Rosales > Cannabaceae > Trema > Trema orientale. Next base: position 270,601 of record JXTC01000121.1, read on the forward strand.
CATTTTATATTTCCTAGTGGAGAAATACAGTAAGAATTAGTAATTTTTCTTAAAATGTATATAAGAGCTAAAATATTATTTATCTAGCACCACGTGCTGAGTGACCAAAAGAGTCTATTATTGGCTAAATATTAGGTTTATATCAACTGTACTTAGAGCGAAGAGCATTTCGTAAGATTAATACTTAAAAGCTCGGAATCGAGGTAAATAACGTTATACCTGCAATGTAAGAAATTCTTTATTTCTGTGAATCTGTGGATATATGTACATACGTATCTATCATCCAATTTTGCATGAAACATGAATACGTGGTGTATTTATATTGTCTGACAAGTATTGATAAATAGGGTGTGTGGCAGGCTAGCGCCCAAATATGTGATATGGTTCCTTCGGGGACACTCTGGTTCCTTCGGGAATATTCTGCTCCTTTCGAGGATACTTGGTTCCTTCAGGAACACTCTGATGATATTATGGGATGGACCTCTACTGTACACAGAGAGGATTCTCTGGGGCTTAAAATCTCTATATAACTCATGATATATTATATGTTCTCTAAGTGGCTCAGTATGTGATTCACAGTCTTGTCAAGCAATATAATATATATATATATATATATAGATCACAACCATATAATTATCTGTTTCATATTATATGCACTCTGCATCTGCATACGTTACTTAATTAGTTTCATACTCATAAATATTCTTATATTGTAGATGGTACTGATTATATGTGAATTTGGAGGAGCGCCAACTTTCTGACCCCGGCTTGTGTATATAAGAATTTTAATAGTGTAATTTTCTAAGTGAGAATTTTGAATTTGTTTTATCTATATATATTATGAGTGACTATGTGAGAGGTCCATTATGTATGTATATATATATATATGTTTAACTATATATATAATTATGAGTAGAGTTTTTCTGTTATTTCTAGAAAGTTTAAAAAAATTTTATTTCCATTATTTTATCAGTTCTAATTTGAGTTACGTCTCCTAATTATTTATACAAATATCCTTACATACGTATGTTGAATTGGGGGATATTATAATATCCTTTAGCTCTAATGTTAAAATTGCTTTCAAATGTAATGTTGCTGGAAGTGTATACCTTATTTGTTAATGTTGAGTAGTATATATGAGTCTATATTTAATATCAAAATGGAAGAAAGAAGAGAACAAAACCGTGTACTCTCTAAACCCCCAAAGCTGCCCTTAGATTAGGTGAAGATCTTTTTTACCTCAAGTCAATTAGATTAGCTGAAGATCTTTTTACCTCAGGTCAAATACATTTTCTCCTTAAGTCAACAATTTCTTGACATCCAGTAAGAAACTTTTTGACCTTGAACACTATAATCTTGACATAAATTTTTTATGCATCTAGTCAATATTGAGATTTTTTGACTTTTGCTCAAATACGTTTTGACCAAAATTAAGTTAAAAGCTTCTGACTTAAGGTCAAAAATTTTTTGACTCCATTTGACTCAGCCAAAGTCAAGAAGCTCTTGACCTTAAGTCAAGAATTTTTTACCTTATTTATGTTATAGACTTACTTTCTGACCTAGTACTAATTTATTTATCTTTATTTTGCAGGTAAGGAAGTTATATTAGTGAAAAGAACATGCATATAGGAAAAGGTTAAATTCTATAAAACCGTTAAGACGGTTAGAACTATAATAGACAAGTTAACTGAAGACCCTAGAGAACTTTGCCATTAAGAGGAATAAAGATTTATGAATTTTTTTGTATGTAAGTCATATATATTGTACAAATTATATGAATTCTGAATTGTTTTGATGATTGTTTATTGTCTGTTATTGGCATAGCTATCATTATATCTTAAAGTTTTTCAATGACTGGACTTCAAGTCATTTTAGATATAATATCATTAGACTTGTAAGTCGTTTTAGTAGGGTCGATAAATTGATCCTTCGTAATTTCCCTAATTAGCTATTTAGTTGCTTGACATTGATATGTTCGCATAGGATAAATAGCATTTCTATATTCCATTGAAAAAAAAATAGCTATAAGTAATAGAAAAAAAAAAAAAGAAAACTTAATTGACATAAACATTTTGCTAATAATAGTAAAAAATAATAATAAAACAAATTTCGTACTTCAGGTCAAGAATATCTTGACCATCGGTCATGTAGGTAGGTTAAGTTCTTTTTGACCTAAAGTCAAAAAGTTGTTGACTACAAGTCAAAATGACCACAGGTCAAAAACTTTATGACCACAGGTGAAGAACTCCATGGTAAGGTTAAAAACTTTATAACTATGGTTAAGGTTCACTTGACCCTCACTTGATAGTATTACTTTACTTAATTTAATATTTTACTATTTTTCAGCGGGAACTATGGTACATTTATCATCAAGTATGATAAGTTCTTGATGTCCGGTAAGCTAGTTGCTAATGTCAATGCTCAGATGATGGAATACTTTTGTTATAAGCTTATGTACGAGTTGTATTATCATGGATTGTAGAAATACGAGGACTATGTCAAAACTAATAGAGAAGACCCAATTTAGGGAAGTGAAGACAATATTTTATTTTAGTTGTGGTTCATACAATTTTTTTTCTCTTGTGGTTTCTATAGTTGTTGAACAATATATTGTTATTTATGTTTATAGGTATCGACATAACTGCTATTTTGCCAAAACTCATCTATTTAGTAGATGTTTCAGTAAAATTTATCTCATTTGATAAAGAACTTATTTATTAATCTAGGTCAAGAACAACTTGCCCCTCAGTTAGGACTATCTTGACCCTAGGTCAGGAACAAATTGACTCTATATCAAAAATAATTTGACCCCTGGTCAAGGTACCAAATACTACATGAGTCTAGATTGAGTAAAACTGATCCAAGATTAAGTAAAATTTTGACCCAGGTGTTGAACAGAGTAACCTCACCCCAAATCAAGTATTACTTGACCAAAGATCAAGTACTTATTCATAATAGCTTCATCTGTTTAATGGACTTTGGAGAAATACAACCACATAAAATTGTATTCAACTTGTAGATAAAGACATTATGACCCTAGTCAAGAATATCTTGACATGATGAGCTACTAGGAATCAAAATACCTATACTTTCATAATTAGTGTAAACATTATTTTCGTCCCAATGGTCATTATACTTCATAAATACAACAGTACTTACCATCCTTGTGAAATAAGTAAATTCAAAAAATTAATCAGTCAGAATTATGCTAATGATGAAGTATTGGTCAAAATATTTTGAACACTGCTCAGGATTAAATTGACCTACAAGGTCAGTATCAAAATGACTTTAAGTCAATATAATATTGACCTTAATGTCCTTAATGTCTTGTAGATCATGTTATCATATCATAGGTCAAACTGATCTTGATGTGTGATAAAGATCTACTTAACCGTAGGTCAAGATCTATTTGACTTTAGGTCAATATTATATTGACCACATCTTTACCACACGTTAAGATCAATTTGACCTATGATGTAATAACGAGATTTACAAGATATTAAGAAAATGATAAATATACAAAAATATGAAATTTTTACAACAGTAATACCCAAATCAATATTTTATACCTCTTTTAAATACTACTTACTCATTATTGAACAAAACATTTCCTATTTTCAAAATCCGAAGACATTCCCAATATAATCAAAACTTCATTCTTTTTAGCCGAGTTCTTTTACAAAATAGTAAAATGACTATTATGAAAATGAGAGCTGGAGAGAGAGGGGGAGAGAGAGAGAGAGAAAGAGAGCATGAACTAGAAGAAAGAGAGAAAGAGCAAGAATAGAAGAAAGAGAGAGAGGGAAAATGAAAAATAAAGGGAAATAGATGAAAAAAATCGAGAAAATGAAATGAGAGAGAGAAATGAGCATAATGCTCTCATCTAACAAGTACCTTTGGCCAAGGGCAGAAATAGAATCTGATTTTTTTCTCTCTCTACCAAGTTCTAACTTTTGGTCCCAAAATTTGAACATAGTCCCAAAAAAGAATAAAGAGGGTTAAACTAGTCCTATTGATATCATTTTCTCTTTATGTTAACTTGTATTGCCTAATTATATATAAACAGATAAGACTCGTTTGATACACAAGATTGGATTGGACTATTAAATGAGATTGTATTAGATTGGATTGGATACTATTATTTAGTATTATACTGTGTTTGGTACAACACATGACTAAAACATAGTAAATATAATAACTTTTCTTAATATAGTTCTAATTATGTTTTATTTATAAATAAGTAAATAAATATTTCTAAAAATA
>JXTC01000121.1:275830-383656 GCA_002914845.1 Trema orientale
TTTCTAACTACTTAAATTATGATAGCCATTGGATAATTAATCCAATGACTAGAAAAAAAGATACCTATAGATAAATAAAAGAAATGCCTACTAGATTGGGAATCTATAGATATATATATATATATATTTGGGTTTCTAACACTTTTACCTATAAAAAACTAAAAAAGTTACAAAAATACAGAAGTTAGGCTTTTTTCAAATTTTTGTATGATTTTTATTAGAAAAATATCACTTTTAAAAAATGAATTAGAAAAATATCATCTTTAAAATAATTACTGATTACTAGTTTCTGAAAATTGGTTACCAGTTACTGGTCACCAGTTATACTGGTTATAAATACCTTTAGTGATTAGTTACTAGTTTCTGAAAACTGGTTGCAGGTTACTAGTTACTAATTTAAAAAATAGTATTTTTTTAAATATTTAAAAAAACCGTATTTTTCTAATAAAAACTGTACTGCACTTTAAAAAAAAATCACCGTATTTTTCAAAAATTTTTCGGAAAATACCGTATAATGTCTAATTTCCCCTATATATTTTTTTTCAAATTTTTCTCAGAGAATAGAGTTATGATAGGTAAATTATTACTTGTAACGGCCCATAATTGTTAGATGTAATTTATTTTCAAAATCTTGGTAATTAATTTAATTTTTGTTCCTTGTCTAATACATTTTAAAAAAAAAATACATTATGGGCCTGTGTTGGGCTCATAACAACACTATTTAGGACGAAGGCCACTACGAACTCGAGGTCTCTTACTGTAATTGGCAGTATATTTCATGTACGTGGGTTTTTTTTTTCTGTGTTTTATGCGTTTGACTTTTTTTTAGTGGTCAAAAAGACAAAAAGAAAAAGATACTCTATTTTTTTTTTTATTTTTGTTAGCTTTTCTTAATCTCACATTATAGGATCTTTTTGAATTTTTTTTTGAACAAAGAACTATTTGAATTTACTTATGCTTCTCATCACATAATTTAACCCCTCTCTTAGACTATTGTGTAGGTGAGTGGTAAGGCACTCGTTGTGACGATGGTCAAAAGTTTATGCAGAATAAATATTTTTTGGATCTCATTTATTTTTTGATAATTATAATATAGGAATTTAAATACTAAACTTCAACAGTAAACGTAGATTGTCATTATCAATCAGGTGATGTTTAAGACCTATCAAAATCCTAATTTAATAATTTATTATGTATCCAATAAATAATAAACCAAATTGATCTTCTCTTGTAACACTCATAGCTATGATAATTAGTTGATGAGCTTTATAAACCGAAGTGATGTTAATTTTTATATTAGTGGAATTATGGAAATGTCCATATGAATCTTTGACCAGTTTAGTTCATCTATTAATACGAGTATGGAAATAAAAATTGTGGAATGAGTTATAATTGAAATAAGAGATACTTGACGTGAGAAAAAAGTAGAACGAGCTGTAATTAGGATCAAAGCATTCAAAGACACATTTGAAAACAAGGAGGAAGCATTATTCTCATTCTAAAAAGAAAAAACTCATTTTAATGGTTGATGTGGCTAGTGGACTATTTGAATAGAAAAACTGAATTATTAAAGCAAACACTCGTTCTAATGAACCATTTGAATGGAAAAAAATAGAATTATTGAAATAAACACTTATTTCAATGGATATACTATTTGAATAGCATGGAATTGCTTAATCAAACGGGCGCTTTATTTTTCAAAGCAAAAGTATTTTTTTAATTAAAAAAAAAAAAAAGAAAATAAGGGAGAGATATTAGTGGGTTTTGAGGCCCAATAAGGCCAAGTGAGACAAGTGGGCCAAATTTTGGGCTGTAACGCATGCTAACGAACAAGGAACAATTACACGTGAATACCACGTCTTATCTCCCTAAAGTACCATTTTAACAAATCAGACACTAATAATTTCTGCCGTCCTTTTGCCTAAATACTTTTAATCCCACGCGCTCACAGGCGCGTGCATTCACATGATGGCTCGAATTCAGTCTAAATTAATAAAAATAAAATAATATAAAAATAGTCAAAAATTGGAACCGTTCTTTACACAGGGAAGCAGCATATACAGCTAGCTGGCTTCATTTTCATTTTTATTTATATCTTCACCGCGTGTAACGAACGCGCCAAGGAATATTGTTTTGAAGCTAAAATAAAAGTGAATTTGCTGCCTAAACTAAGCAAATAAGCATTGTTGCTCAACCACTCTTTAGAATCAAATCCATTCTCTCTCCACAAAAAAAAAAGCCCAACTCAGCACAGACTTTAAAGAGAAGACAGGAGAGCCTATATCCCTATAACTGTGTAGATTTTTAGAAAGAGAGAGAAGAGATTTGGTGGGTTGGCAATGAGAATGACTTGTGTGTTTGGCTTCTAATGGAATGTGTCTTTTGGTCAATGAACTTTCTGGGCTCTTTTAGGCTATGATTATAACTTAGATTTTAGTATGGAGAAAATTATAAAGAAAAATTAAAGGAAAAAGATAGGAAAAATATTTTTCTAAAATTTTATAAAATTTAGTTTTCGAAATTTTTTCTCTTATAATATTTTTATTATAATTTAAATTCTTTAAATTTACTGAAAATATTCTTTACAGAATTTTCGTAAATTTTTTTTTCTTCAATCTTTGATAAAATCCTCTCTAAAATTCAAGGTCTAAACAGAGCCTTAACAAAGTATAAATACCTCAATTTTGAGATGGTTAACAATGACAAATTATTAAAAAAAGTTTCAATACATAAAAAACAAACGAGAAGAAAACAAAAATATTAAAACCAAAGAACCATAAGTTTACTAATCCGGTGATTTTCAATTCATTTGTTCACTTAAACGGTTAATAAACAACTTTCAATAAACTCCATGTAATTAGTGAAATTGAGAAAAAAGAAAAAACAACTACTTGTCTTATTCTTTTTTAATTCTTTTTCCATTACAATTCTCATTCATATATATATATATTTTTAATTCCTTATCCCATGCATGTTTCTTTCTAAGTCTTTCTTCCTTAATTTTATTTTATGGAAAGACCAATTTAAAACAAATAGGATTTAAAGAAACTGTGTGTATTCAAAGTATGCATGTATCTCTATCGTGGTCTCTTTATTTATTCATTTATTTTTTAATGGAAAGACCAATTAAAATTTAGAACACGAGAGCCGTCGTGCTTGCACTACATGGGCAGGTCGTCTTAGGAGTCAGTCAGGACAGGACCCACTTCTCAAAAACCGTTTTATATTTCTCCCATGTCTCATTTCATTCTCTTTCCCCTTTTTTAAATACAAATACATGCAAAGAAAAGGAAATAAATAAATCACGCAGTTATTACATTTTATTTAATTTCTTCACATTTTATCTTTATTGTTCATTAATGGACCTTAATTTTCCATCTTAGTAGAGAGAGAGGTTTCAGACTTTGAATTACATTTCTATATGTACTACTACTAGTACCCGTTTTTTTCTCGGAGAAAACCGTTGTTTTGCCTCTCTCTCTCTGGTCTGGACTGGTTTCCTTTTTTCTAATATGGGGTATGTCAGCTAAAGCCTAAAGGAAAGTCCACTGTGACACAGAGAGAGAATATAGCTGTAAGAGAAGAAAACCCCTTTTTTTTTTTTTTTCCTTTCTCAGTGTGTAGACTACTCTTTCAAAAACCAGTCTTTCCAGCAATACTAGCTCTGTTCCTCTATACCCATTTTTTTTTGGGGCTTTGTTTACTCCATTAGATTACATAGCTGTCACCATTTTGAGGTATTTTTTTTTTTTCTTTTTTAACTGTACTATTTTTTTTTTCTTTCTAGTATCTTTTGATGGGTATTTTTATATTTTTTTCAAATATTTTATTTGTTGACAGAGGTATGGTTGATAGTGAAGCAAGTCTACTTTTTGTCTGCTTCTCTCTGATTTATTTTTGCTAAAACTACATTCCCCAATTTTGTCTCTTAATCTTGATGTGTTATACCCTTTATGCTTTTTTTCTCTCAGCTTGGATTAGTGGGGTTTTTTGTGGAGAAATGCTTCAAATTCTTACTCAAGTAGATCAAATCAAGGCTCATTATAAGATTTTGTGAAGTTTTTTTAGATGGGTTTTTGGTTTTGTCTCTAATTATTTGAGGTAAGAATCTCTGGAACTCTTATCTCTTTGGTTCTGTTTTTTTCTTTTCTTTTTTTCCACATATTTTAGCTACATGAGATTTTTTTAAATTTCTAATATAGGACGCCAGGTGTTTGCTAAATTGCCGGACAGAGAGTTTTGGAAGTGAATTGAGTCTCTACTGGGTCAGAAAAAATGAGAGATTTCCCATCCTGTTTTGGTGAGAATGGAGTTCAAGTTGCAGATTCTTCCTCGTCAAACAGCAGTAAGAATGCCCAGAATTTGGTCACTTGTGTCTATCAATGCCGGGTACGGGGAAGGTCTTGCTTGATTACTGTCACATGGAGTAAAAACTTGATGGGTCAAGGCCTTACCGTCGGAATTGACGACTCGTCAAATCAGTGTCTCTGTAAAGTCGATATTAAGCCATGGCTGTTCTCCAAGAGAAGAGGGTCAAAGAGCTTAGAAGCTTATTCAAGTAAGATTGACATATATTGGGACCTTTCTTCTGCAAAATTCGGATCCGGTCCTGAACCTTTGGAGGGATATTACGCGGGAGTTGTGGTAGATCGGCAAATGATTCTCCTTCTCGGGGATTTGAGAAAAGAAGCTTTCAAAAAGACTAGTGCCACTCCTGTGCCTTCAGATGCTGTTTTCGTTGCCAAGAAAGAACACATCTTTGGTAAGAAGGTTTTCACCACTAAGGCTCAGTTTTGCAACAATGGTCAAAGTCACGATCTTGTGATAGAATGTGACACCATTGGGGTGAGTGACCCGTGCCTTATCATCCGGGTAGATGGTAAGACTCTGATGCAAGTGAAGAGGCTCCGGTGGAAGTTCCGGGGGAACCACACCATCCTGGTTGATGGCCTTGCGGTTGAAGTTTTCTGGGATGTCCACAATTGGCTCTTTGGTACATCACTTGGGAATGCTGTTTTCATGTTCAAAACATGCCTGTCCGCCGAGAAGTTGTGGTCGAGTCAACCTCTATCCGATCCGAACGCTTTGCCATGGTCTTTTTCGCAGAGATTTTCGGATAGTAAAGGGGTATCGCTTGGTTTCTCGCTGATATTGTATGCTTGGAAGAATGAATAGAGTGAGCAGAGGTTCTTCGTTGATTGCTAACTGAAGACACCTAGTGAGTGAATAGTAATGATTATTGTCAACTTTCCGGTTGGATTACACCAAATTGAATTATATATGAATCCATTTGTTCTTTATTATCCTTTCTTTTTTCTCGCTCTCTCTCTTTTTTTCTTTCCCACCTTCACTCTTCAGTAACTCGAGCCACATGAATAGATCAGACAATTTTGTTTTTTGCTGGTTGTATATCCTTCTTACAACAGTGTTGATTTCGCTCTCAATACTTTTTATTTATTGAGAACTATTAACAAAATTGTGATTTTGAAATCTTAGTTTGCCTATTAAAGTTCAAGTTCATATTCTTCTTGGAATATGGTTTGCCTTTGCATCCATTATGACATCGTTTTGTTCCCCCTTGTTTTGTACCCATCAGTAGCATTTGAATTCCATTTCTAGTCACATAAACCAACAACACAAACTAGATGAAATTGTGTGGATATAGACTTTGGTATACACACATATGTGTGTATGTTTGTGTCTCTTGAAGGTTTTTCTAACTTATCTGAGGTTATGTTTTATGATTAGTTCTGAATGGATTAACAGCGTATTTTGGCACACACTCAAAAATTCATCAATTTTGGTAGTGATGTTTCTCATAGAAAATCGTACATGAACTGGTCTTGGATAATATTTCTAAGTTGTTAACCTGTTGCTATCTCGTAATCTTACAAAACCATGATTCATCCATTTAATCTGGTTGTATGGAACTATTAAGATGCTATACGTTAAAGTTTGGAGTTTACTATGAATTTACTGGTGTTCATATGACATAAATTGATCATGTAGAATCTGAACCAATATGTGGTTTGATGCTATGTAACTTTGTATTATGGATCCTTTGAGATATTATGAAACAAGCAATATCTGTGCAATCCCATTAGCTTTATATGCCTTTCTAGTTCTTTACTGAATTCGGATATTATAGAGAACATGCTTTTCTCCTATTCATTGTTTGTTTGATAAGTCTGGTACTTTTTGCTACTCCACCTTTTCATTTCTCCTGTTTCCACCGTGGAGAATGCATACTTAATATCCCTCTCTTGGTGTGCCTTCCTTGGAAGAGGATATAGGTGTAGCTAGTGGTTTTAGAAGGGAAATAAAGGTACACAGTCCAGTGAGTATTAGTTTTTGTTTAACAAATTATCTGTTGCTCCTGCGCCAAGTCGATTTTTAAGGCTGATGAGGACTTTAATTATCACCTCAAAATTTCTAATTCTCATAACCTTGATAATTGGGGTGATAATGCTAAACTATGTTCTTCGGTCGAGTATCTCTTTGTGGCTAAAAAGGAAGAAAGATCTTCTACGACTGGATCCTGATTTCCAGGTAAGAAGCATTTTTACAATGTTAGAAAAAGTCTGCTATTGTTTTGAGAGTGATTGCTTGTTTGTACTGAGGTTGATTTTCTTACAAGAACAGGGCTCCTTCATGCATCAGATGTCTTATATCAACAAAATTGTCTTCGATCCACTGTGAGTTATGTATATTCAATAATTTATTTGCAGTGTATGCCTTAAGTTGTAATCAGAGACAAAAGAAAAATTTTGTCTTGTCAACTTATTGACTACTTTTTTCCATGGTTCATACGTATGGAAATGAATCTCTCTCCCTCCATCCCACCGTTACAGTCGTCTACAGTTGAAGATTGCAATATCTATTTCTGCAATAATTGAAGTTTCTAAACATCACCCAAATGATTGTTGATTCTATGATTTTATTTCTGTTTACTTGAGCTTGCTGGCAAACTTTAATTTGTTGGAGATATTGACTGTCATATCTTTGTCTGAGCTTGATCATGTGGTGAAAATATATATCAATTCTATGACAATGGTTGGTTGTCTGTGTAGTTAATTCTCTGAAGCAATAGGTTGTGGGTCTCACTGCTGGGATAAGGATGCTTTCTGTTCTTGTAGTCTTGTACTAAGATTACACAATTGATACCTTTGTTTATTTTTGCCTGGTCTGTAAATTCATTGGGTTTATTAGAGTCTGACTACGACATATATATAATGAAATAAATTCCAATTCGAATACTATAAATGCTAAGGTCTCTTCTTGTACGAATCCTTTATTAGCTTTGAACTGCATAATGTGTTATGATAAACCAGAAGCCGTCATATTAATGCTTAGGAACCTCTCTAACAGCACTCGGTTTGTCTCATACTGAACAATTTATTTAGAAGCCGTTCACCAAATTTGCAACTGAAACTTCCTGCTCTTAAATTTCAGTAGATGTATCTTTCATTTATTTCACAAGGCTTATCTAACCGCGTGTGTAACTACTGTTGGTAGTACCGCTTGCACTTAAACGCATGCCTATGACATTCTTCATTACTCAATTCATAAATGAGTATCCAAGTTCAGACAACTCCTTTTCTTTACAGTACTTTTTTACAGGTAGAAACTCTAGCATATTACTAGGTAGGTTCCAAGAGAAATCGAACCCCAGAATTCATGTGAGCGAACCATAGGTTCGACCACTTGACCTAGAAAATTCATACAAATCTTGAGCCTTGTTCATGTATTTGTTTTGTCTATGAGCCATCCCGGGGTTATGCGCTTTCATAAAGTCCAATCTAAGATCAACCAATCTCTCGTTATTGGTCCAAAAGTCTCCTGAAATTCAACTATGCAGATATTTCCTTATTCACTCTCTTTAGATTTTGGTTCAGAAAGTCTCCTGTTATTTTCAATCTCAAATTGTGGAATTTAATTCTGATAATTGGCTGCAAATGAATGTTAAATTAAAAACAAAACCTTAAAATAACTAAAAAAAAAAAAAAAAAAAAAAAAAAAAACCCAACAGCAATTATATTTAGATTAGTAGAATCAAGAAGAGTGGTGGACAAGTACATGTACATTAATCAGTGTAGTTGACAGGTGCAAGGTAGATGTTTCTGGATTTATGATGGTGAGTCTGAAGTGATAAGCTTCAAGTTATGGCAGTATGATGGTTCAAATTAAGTTCCAAGTAGACATGAGGGTTAATGGCACAAATGATCCTTGAACTATCCAACTTGTGGCAATTTAGTCCTCGAAGTAGCAATTAAGCTCCTAAACTTTCTAATTAGTAGCAAATTGGTCCTTGAACGGTCTTAATTGCAACATGTTAGATTTTTTATCAAAAACACACACAAGGAGCGGTGGCATTATGAAGTGTATTTGAAAGGTAATTTGAGAATTTTAAACATAAAAACGAACAATCACAAAAAAAATTTCTCTAAATTTACAACTCTGAGAATTCTTAAAAATGCAAATAATACATCTTTGTTTCTCTTCAAATCTTTTTGTTCAGTTTATTTTCCTTTAAATAACTTTTAGATGGTAGCATCGATTCCAATAGATTACTTGCTTCATATATTTGATCATAATTTGTTTCATTATTTGCAATTATATCAAAAATATCAATTATAGAAGAGAATATGTTAATCAAACTTAATAAAGTACCATAATGAAATCCTCAATGAGTATCACCATATTTTTTAAAAGTACTTTGTTAATTTAAAGTTCGTTCACTTGCGATGTCACCACTCTTTAGTGCTTCAAATACTATCCCTTAGGTGGTCTTAATTTCTTCAATTGATTGTAACTTTTTGGTCATTTCAAATTTCAGCATATTTGTAAAAGAATATATCATTTTTCGTTTAGTCTCATTGATATGTATGTACATCAATAGGTTCTAATTATGTTCATTGACAGTAATGTTCTTTACTGATTTCATCTGTACAATGGTCTCATATTAGCCTTTAAATTATTGTCTAGAAAATCCTAGCAAATCATACGTAAAATTAACCATAATGGCTTTAGCACTTGGTATACGTTACAACATGCTTCTCACATGTCTTTTTGGTCAGAAATTTAATAGCAGATTGCAATTCAAACAGTCTAGGGACTAAATTATTTCAAACCAGAAAGTTCAGGGCTCAATTATCATAATTGACTTTAAGGACCAAATTGTCACAAATTTGCTAGTTTAAGGACCATTTGTGCCATAAACCCCTAGACATAATTGTCCAACTATTCCAACTACCCTTCTTCATGGACCATATTAGGGACTGCATAATCGTGTGAACAAAGCGTGGACTCAGGCCGCTCGGTCTTTTTTTTTTCCCCCCAAAAATTGTCAATACTAAGATACAAGTATAACACGTATTAAAAATAAAACAAATAAACCGAGTATTACTTTGGTTTATGTGCTCCTGAGTCATTGAGACATTTAAAATTAAAAAAAAAATGATGTAATCATATTTATGTGTATAATCTAGAGAGACCAATCTAAAACTAAACTCAGTTGAACATGCCAGAAAGTGCACACTCAATTAATGAAATGCACATGTGGTGGCCTGCAAAGACCTCTATACTCAACATGAGATCGAAATTCACATCCTTTTCTTTCTTTTTTAAGTCACATCTAGTTGTTCAAACATTAGCTTTATATGTTCTTAATAATTAAGTTTTGGTTGGCTTGTTATGATCTTGTATTAATGCCTCAACACCAAACCAATTCTCATTGGCAACAACACTAAAGTTTAGTATCTTTCATGTGTTAGTTTCTTCTTCTTCTATTGTAGGATATTTTTAAATTTGATTTTGAAATAAGTTGAATAAGTACGTACGTAATTGAATCTTCTGTAGGGTGGGGTTTTAAGATAATGACAAAGGTGTTTAAGAGCTATATCCACTTGAGGGTTGATAAGAAGAGAAGGGGACCATGACTATGACCCTCCTTAGACAAATATGAATTTTGAATTTGCACATGAAACAAAAAAGAAAAGAATAAGATAACTATACTGTTAAATTGCACCACATACTTACAATCCATATTGTGAACAAAACACAGCTAATTGAAAATTATTGTCCCCAAAAAGAGACAAAGAACAGAAGTTTTCTTTTTCTTTTTTCTTTTGGTGTAGTTGTTAATTGTAAGAGGACCCAATACGTGAAGCAAAAGAAAGAGATTCTCATTTATTTGGTTCCAAATTGTGTACGACAATAAGAATAATACTTTATGTAAATTGTAACCAATATAAATGCCTCAATATATAACCCGGTGGAGTATATTGACGTCACTAACCGAGTCTTTTAGAATTTTTTGATAAGTTTGTTTTTTAGGCACATATTATGAGTGTCTCAGTATTAATTTTGGAGTTTGCGGTTGCCTCACTGGGAATATAGGATCCTTAATCACTCAAAATGCTATTTTGAGATAAATATTCACTTTATAATCACTTACAGTTCACTTTGAGATGATGATTTAACGACTAAAAAAAATACTTACACATAGGTTAAAAAAAAAAAACCTATTGAATTGACAACCAAATATGTATTATCGCTAACTGTATTATTTCTTGGGCTTGGAAAATATAATGGAAAACAAGATGAGTTTGTTTAAAGATCATGCATCCTAGCTAATACACGATAGTTTTAAGAATCGATGTGGTCACCTTTTGCTACCATTTTCGAATATGTATATAATATTGTTGTTAGAAATGAATTACAACCCAGAGCTAGCTAGAATAGGGACTAAGACACTTCAAAAGAAAAAAGAAGAATAGAGAATAAGAACATGTTCAAGTTTTGACCTCTATAGTGAAGTTGGTCATGATCATAGTTGGGATACAAAATGGCCGTGATTAACGATCTCAAAACGCGTTTTGTATTATGAGTAACAGACCAATCATGTCCCAAGATTTCAGCAAAGGTCATGAGACTTTTTGTTAATCACATGAGAACGTGATGTGATAATAATCTATGCTCATCACTAACGTACCCTTCAATTTCGAAGCTCTAAAACCATGCACAAAAACATATACACTCATACGTATGATCATTCGTACGTAAAACACAATTTTACTCTATAGGACAAACTCTTACATTTTTAACAATAACAATTTCATAAGTAACACTAAAACGCCCTGATTTATCAACACTATTAGTCTACATATCCCTTTATATTATTGATTTTGAAGTAAATTAATTGCTGAAATTTGTGATTAAATTGAATTGACTTATTATGGATTGATCTATTTTTTTAAGGTTAATTATTACAATTAATTCAAACAAATATAAATGGAAAACCATTCATAAATATTTTTCTTATCAGTATTACCAGTCAAACTATAGGTAATACTATCAAGTATGGTAATTAAGTTTTCTTATTATTGTTTATGTAAAATTATTGTTATTGGTAATTAAGTTTTTGTTTATTAAACTAAAATTCACCAATTTGAGCCAAATATATACTGTCAAAATTATTTAACAGCAAAAAATATACGAATTAGTGAGTAAGCAGGGACAGATGAGCTGGCGCACCATGTTAGAATAACTCTCTGGAGCCTACCTTTTTTGCGGCATCCAGGTGTCAAACAGCTGTATTATATGCTTCACACAAAATTACATAAATAACCTCTAGTATAACATTTTTACCAATATGTCTCCCTGGTCACGACGTCGTTTTTGAAATGTCGGTTGCCGCATCCCGGAATTGCCGTTCCGTATACAGTCGCAGAATAAATGTTCCGCCGACTGACCGTTATGCCCATTCCAACGGTCACTTGAATAGCCCAAACCAGCAAAAGGACAAGAGTCAAAGCATTGACCGGGGGACAAAATCGTCAGACTGACTAAATCAAGAAGGGCTTAGTTTTGCAATTTCGTTACTGTTTCGAGGGCTTTTCCGTAATTCTGAAATTAAGGGGAAAGAAAACCAAAACTAAAGACCAAGAGAAGAAAAGAAGAAGAAGAAGAGAGCAAAGCTTTGAGAAAGTTTAGCGTTGTTGACAGTTGAAAATCTCTCTTACCCAGTATTTTTATGTTGGTAACTGAGTCATGGGCGAGTCAAGCGACTCAGTTTCCATTGACATTGGCGTGATTCCTTTAGGAGGGAAGGTAATGTATTACTCAATAAACCCACCAAGAAGCTTTTAATCTTTTTCTTCTTCTGTACACTAATGTCTCTAATACACTCTTATATTACTACCCATTTCTTTATTTTTAATGGGTTTTTGTTATTTCTTTAGATTTTGTTTTAGCTTTCTCTTAATTTTTTGACATTTTTTCAGGAATGCGTGGTGAAAACAAGCAAAGGTTCAATCTCTGTTTTTGTGTGTGGCGATCAAGAAAAGCCTGCTCTAATCACATACTCAGACGTTGCTCTCAATTGTATGCTTTCAGTTCCTGTTCTAAGTTGATTCTTTTAGTGCTAGTTAATGTTTTTCTGCAAGTGGGTTTTAATTTGTTCTTGCTTCTGAGTCCAAGTATGACTAGAACAATTAAGCTTTTGATTCATTTGGGATTGACCCTTTAGTCCCTGAAGACAGTTAAAGTGGTTAGTATAGTTTAATTTGAACGTTACTGTGAAAAATTAATATTTTCTCCCTAATCGGATTTTGGGTTTTATAAATATGCTAAGGTATCTTCTTGTATGAATCCTTTATGAGCTTTGAACTGCATAATGTTTTGTTATAAACTAGAATTCTTGATTTAATACCTTTTCCCCGTGTGGGTTTTAGTTTTGCTTACCATTTAGTTCTTATATTTTGTACAGACATGTCTTGTTTCCAAGGTCTCTTCTTCTGTCAGGATGCAGCTTCTTTGCTGCTTCATAACTTTTGCATTTACCATATTGATGCCCCAGGTCATGAGGTCAGTGTCAAGGATCAAATTCTTATGCAGGAGCATTGTGTTTTTCATTATTCATCATGTTTCTTTTGGCCATTTTTAATGGAGTGTTCGTTTTTGTTTAAGAGTCCTTGCAGTTAGGAGCTGATGTGATATCTTCAGATGTTCCCCTGCTTAGTGTGGATGACCTAGCTGACCAGGTTGTCGAAGTGCTTGATTTCTTTGGGTAATTCTTTCGGTCATCCTTTTTTACGCGTGTGCATTTTTATTGATTGAAGCAGTCTAGTTATTGGATGTCATTTTCGATCTTTTGGCTGTTTGTACAGCTAGCTTATATGTGTAGTTTTAAGCCCAGATGATAGAGTCATGCATGGGTTAAAATAAAGACATAGATAGGTTTACTATGATTGATGTTTGGCTTGACAGTATCTTTGTTTGTGTTGCTTTAATCTATCTTTATCAAATTGTTCTGCTGGCGTGGGATCCTTAAGTATCTGGTCTTTTCAAATTATGCTACCCGAATACTTTTAAATGTTTATTGTTTATTTTATCTTACTATTCTAGTATTTGTCTGTTTGAGTTTGTACACTCTGACTTTTACTTGGTTGTAGCTGATTTAATCTTATTCAATATAAACTTTGTAGTTAATGCCTGGTTTATGAATACTCATCAAGGTGCATTTTTGAAGAGTTTTCACCATAATTAAAGTATTGTCAAAGAATATTTACAAGTGATAAATGTTGTTCTCTAGTCTTTTATCTTAGTATCTTTACAAGGGACATACTTGAAAGGTATTCTTTATGATTGTTCCGAATTGCAAGTTTTTTTGACTTTTCATATTTTTTGTTTTTAAATTAAATCAGGTTGAAAGAGGTCATGTGCTTTGGGGTAACTGCTGGTGCTTACATCCTTACTCTCTTTTCAGTGAGTCACCAATTTTCAGATAACCTCTTATGTATTTTTGTCTTCTTTTGTGATAAAAGTAATTGTTTAATTTCTTTTGCAGATGAAGTACAAAGAAAGGGTGCTTGGATTAATTCTTGTATCCCCAATATGCAAAGCACCGTCATGGACAGAATGGCTTTACAACAAGGTTACTAATCTCTAATTCTCTGTTACCAATTGAATACCACCTGTCAGTATGGAAAATAAATGAGCAGTAATCATAATGAGGAACTTATAGGAAATTTGGAGTATATGCAATTTATGTAATGAGGTCTTAGCTGTCCTTCATTCTTAACATGGAACGCAGCCATGAAGGACTATAAAACACAAATAGAAGATTCATTACAGTACAGCATGAATTGTTTTACCTTTCTTTGAAGGCTGTTACCTTAGAGGGGTTGATTATTATTATTGTTATTGTTATTATTAAAATTATGATTACCCTGATTTTTTTTTGTTCAGTGTAAATATAAACCACTGCCATGTATCCTTGCTATTAAAAATTGCATCTGAATTTAGCTCACATGAGATTCGTCTCTTTGAAAGGATCAAGATATCCACAACCGTTAAGGGTGCGATGTTCACTAAAGATTTTATTTACTCTACTTTTCAGGTATTGATGAACTTGTTATACTTCTATGGTATGTGTGGTGTATTGAAGGAATGCCTCCTCCAGCGCTACTTCAGCAAGGTACCGATTTTACTTTATTATTTTGGGTCATTCTATGATCTTGGACTTTGTTATAACTTAGGTATCCTTATCATTTTAGGAGCTTAGATGTGGCATACATGGTGCAGAGTCAGACATAATACAAGCTTGCCGAAGGGTAAGGAACTGAGTCTCAAAATGTTCTATGTATTGATTTATAAAAGGTGTGAAGCATATAAATGAAGTGGTAATTATACTTGACTTCATTTGCTCTTGATCCGTTTCATGACATATGATTGCAGTTACTGGATGAGAGACAGAGTTTGAATGTCATGCGTTTCCTTCAGGCAATCAATGAGTAATATCATCTCTCTTCTATTTACAATCAATGAGTAATAATTTCTCTCTTTTATTAGCTGATGATTTCATATGTCAAATCATCAGCTATTAGATGACAGTCTCTAGGTCATTTCATCTGTGCTTGACTATAGCCTGTCAAATGCAACTTCTAGTAATTTATCGTATCAATTTATATAACAGGAGGCATGATCTTACGGAGGACTTCAAGAAGTTGCAATGTAAGACACTAATTTTTGTTGGTGATAGTAGTCCATTTCATGCCGAGTCCTTGTATATGAGTGCCAAAATGGATAGAAAAAGCTGTGCGCTTGTTGAGGTAACTTTTTATTCGTTTCTCTCTTTTGTTCCCATTATCTTAGCGTTAGATTAGTTATAATATTAATGTGACTTTTCTCAGTCATGGTAATTCAATATAGCTGGTATGATGACATGCATTTTCACTGTTGCAAATAAACTATGTAATTACCATCATGTTCATATTCTGCGAATAAATAGGATGCCCCCATAATTGCATTGCTTTGCCAAACAAGATGAATGTTTTCTCATCTACGTTGTTCTATTTTTACTATAAGATACCTGTGTTACTCATTTGTATCCTTGACAGGTTCAAGCGTGTGGCTCATTGGTGACAGAAGAGCACCCATACGCTATGGTGGTTCCAATTGAGTTATTCCTGATGGGATTCGGCTTCTATCGACAAACGCATTTTGCTACCTCATCAAGTAATGGTTCAAACCCTGCCAGCCCATCAAACCGATCATGCATAGCGCCTGAACTTCTTTCTCCTGAGAGTCTGGGAATCAAACTCAAACCCATCAAAACCCGTGCAGATATTGCTATTTGACATAGGAGGACATATCCTTCAAGCCATTTCGTCAAATTACATTTAGTTACACAGAGGGGATTGGAGTTTCGACTTTGCACACAAATATATATATATAGCCGACGATAGTTGTATAAAACATTCTTTAATTTCAGGGCAGTAGGCTAAGTAGCAAATTCTTTAATTTTATTGTTTGGGATAGCTTAAGATTTTGACTAAATGAATATTTATTCTAGAGTTTTTACTGTAGATAGATAAAGTAGGAATATGTTACAAACGGCAAGTAGGAGAATTCTTTGAGGGAAGGTCATTTTGTTCTTTTGTACCTATTATTCGTTTTGTACACATCTATCTTTGTACTTGTATAATTTCTGTAACAACTCGACCACGAAAAACTCTGGATTTTGGTTAATGATACTTGGAAATCA
The DNA here is from genome assembly GCA_002914845.1 of Trema orientale. NCBI lineage: Eukaryota > Viridiplantae > Streptophyta > Magnoliopsida > Rosales > Cannabaceae > Trema > Trema orientale. Next base: position 291,879 of record JXTC01000121.1, read on the forward strand.
CTCAAGGGTCAAACATTATTATTATTATTATTATTATTTTTTTTTTTACATTGCTTGGTCAATAATATTATATAAGCAGTTCTAAAGTTCACTTGCATTCCATTTCAGGAAAAATAGGCAAAATAAAATACTGAATATATGTAGGACACTAATTCAGTAGGTTTTTCTTTTTTCTTTTTTTTTTTTTATGTATTGTTTTGTCCAATTAAAATTCATAATACTAAAAGGTGGAGAAAAAAAATATTAAATAATGTGTATTTATTTATTTATTTTTTTTTTAAACTATTCAAATTATGGTAACTGTTAGATGATGATCTAACGACTAAAAAAAAAATAGTTATAAATTAGAAAAAAAAATATCTATTGTAATATAGTCATATATGTATATATATATGGGAGCTAATTACAAATATAAATACTATCATTTAATTCACATTGGAACTTATTCTAATATACTTAATTATAATTATTACATTAAAATTTAAAAGTCAAATTGATTTCTCTGTCAATAAAGAATAAAAAAAATCTCTATTATACTCATTTTTTGTATATATATATATATATTAGGTTGCCAATCCGGTAGGTTTTTTTTTTTTTACCTATGTGTAGGTATTTTTTTTCTAGCCGTTGGATCATCATCTAACAATGATCTAACGGCTAAAATGAGATGCATAAAAAGACGTGCATCATTAATGTTTTTCTCTCTCCTACTTTTTAATATAAAAAAATGTGCAAAAAATTTTTTCATTGGCCCAATTGATACCTATGCATAGGTAAAAAAAAAAAAATACCTACTGGATTGGTGCCCTATATTAGTACTAATAATATGTGCCCCGTTAATCAATTGACAGTATAGTTGATAGCCAACTGGGGCTAGCTCAATTGGTCCAAAGCTTTAGGGATGTGTGTGTGAGTTTGAGTTCAAGACTTGGTAGTGTGTGTGTGTGTGTGATATTTTTTTTTAAATTTGTAGTAAGTGGTAGTCATTAATTAAGCTCCACTTTTTTAAAAGAAAAATAAACTGGCAGTATAGTTGATAAAAGTAGAAAACTTCAGAAAAAAATTAGTGATATTATGGTAACAGGGGAAAAAAAACGTGAAAGACATAAATTAGAAAACAACAAATAATAAAATCAATGAATTGAAATGCATGTAAAAGGACAATAACTTGTGCAAACAACAATGATGAGAAGAACAAAGTTACGAAACTAAAACAATTATTAAAACGTGAAAATTAAAAGAAATGAAATAGATGAAAAAAATTGAATAGTTGTCCATATTTGCTAGATTTACGCTCATGAGAAGCCTCTCTTGTTTATTACATATTCGCCCAAAAATGATAAATTATCATATTCAAATAGAATAAACAACGAGTCTTTCGGTGATCGTTGCTGCATAAGAATATAAATCAAACAAAGTGCATTTAATGGGAAGATCAGGGCAAAGACAAACTAAAAGAAACAAAAGAAAACAAAAAAAAGAGGAGTATTTGTTTAGGGTACCTTAAGGTGCTAAGCATCATACGATGTGTTAATTTGTTATTGTGAGATAGAATGATATTTTTGGTCGGTTTTAATGTGGGACTCAGCATATTAATTCCATCTCTCAATGAAAAATTGACATCTCTTGTAGTGTTTGGTACCTCTTGATGTTGACGGATCATTAAAAATATGGCAAAATAATAGAGATGTTCATGGCTTCCATTCATGTGCAGGAAAAAGAGCATGAAAGGAAGAAGAGAGAGAGGGAATAGAGAGAGAAAAAAAATCCATTCAAAATTTTTCTAAATTTAATTTAATTTGATTTTATAGATAAATTAACACATTAATAATTATAAAATACTTGCCACATTACAAATTCCGTCAAATTATAGATAGATTTGGATGGAATGACAAATTTTGCAAGGAACAAATTCTACGTGGTGAATTTTTATAACAAAAAATAGTTCAGAGCGCAAAACTCTACGTAGCCAATAATTTGAGGGAAGAAAACATACAAATTATCAAAAAAACGAAATATATCACACATATTATTTCAAAATTTATATATATTACACATATCAATCAACTAAACACAACAGTCTGAACAATATTTTTTTTAAGAGAAAAAACAGTCTTTTTTAAGGAGTGGCCATTTCTCCAACGGTCCAACCCCCTTATATTTATATTTTGGGAAAAATGCCAAAAGTACAGGGAAGGAGACCGGTCCCTCCCACCGGGCAGCGTAGTGGTCCCAATAGAAGAAGAAAAGAATGGCCAAATGGGTGAAAGAAATAATACGTCAATTTTTTTTTTTTTTAAATTAAAAAAATGAAATGAAAACAAAAGCGAAAAACCCCTTTCCATTTCCCGCTTTCCCGCCTAACATCATTCATTTCACTTGACTAGTTCACTTCTTAGAAAGAGGGAGAGAGAGAAAGAGAATGAATGTGGATGAAGAAGAGGAGGAGGAGGTGAGGCAATCGAAGCTTAATATTTGGGTATGGACACTCCAGTGAAGGACCATACCACTCCCACTGCTCCTCTCCCTTCTCATTTTGAGGTCAATCTTCCTACCCTAAATTTCCCCCCCAATCTTCACTTTGACCTTAATTACTTTCATATTTTTTTTTTCTTTAAAAAATAAATAAATAAATAGATGAATTTATGGTTTTGGATTTTAGGTTTAAATTCTTGAATCCGATTTACTACGTTTGGAGTTCTCCCTCTAAAATCTTCTTCCCAATTTTTTTTTTTATTTTTTTATTTTGTATTATCTTTCCTTTTTTAGGTTTAAATGGCCCCTAATTTGTTGATCCATGACCATGAATTGCGCTTATCTCACTGTTAATTTTTGCGTACATATATACTATGACCCAAATATTTGAAGTATGTTGTTGTGTTATAAGGTACCCTAACCATATTTAAGCTTCTTTCAAAATATATATGTGATTTATTTATGTATTGCGATTAGTGTTTAGTGATGGGGAGTCATTGCCCACTTGCAGGACTCTCCTGTCTTCAATTACATTAGCAATCTTTCTCCAATTGAGCCAGTCAAATCCGGCCATAACAATCATACATTCAGCTCGCTCACTTTTGCGTCTCCGCCGTCCCTTTTCACTTCACCTCAGATTAGTTCCTTCAGCGAAACTAGATTTGCCATTAGAAGGTATGGGAAGTTTCGTCTTTTTCTTGCTTTGCTGCATAGCAATGGAACAGATATTGGTTATAAATCTTGGTGTTTTAATGTTGTGATTGTTAATCAGGCATCAGTTTTCGGACCCATCAAAACCCGAGTCCTCCCAGAGTGAATATGAAAACAAAACGAGTGAAGGAGCTCAAGTTGCTACTCAATCTGAGCAACTGGGATGTTTTAATTCTGGGAATTCTGCCAGAGAGGTTACTAATGAGTCGTCAACTGAAAACTTGGAATTAGCAGTTGAATTTCCAAGTACCTTGAAATATGACTGTGGTAGTCCGGATGGTAACTTTGTACCTAGTGATGCTGTTAAGGCAGACGTTATGCCGGAGTTGGCAAGCACAGAATTATCTCTTGTTCAGTTTGTTGCGGATGATTCCAAAGAGGGGAACTGTTCATTCGAGAGGGAAGAAAATTTGCGTGGAATCTGTCGGGTTGAGGAAAATAATGGAATGGCGGGTTGTAGTTGGGTGAAAGTAGTATCCGAGTCCAATAATATATTTGGTCTCGATTCGCCAATCACTGGAGACCATTCTGATGAGCAGGAACCTAGAATGGTCGATTCTGGGACGATATCTTTTATCTCTAATGTACTGGATGACAATCTCAATGATTTGGGGAAAACTGAGTTTGTTTGCCCTACTGGTTCTTGTGAACAATTTGGAATGAGGGAATCGGGTGTTGAATCAGAAGGGATTGGAGACACAAGGGAAACAGATCAAACACCAGCAATGCTTTCTAGCACTCTATTGAATAAGCTGGTTGTTAGTGATTCATGTGATTTAGTGGACGAAAAGCGCCAAAAGTATATCAAGTCCAACTGCAAGGTAACACATTTGTTTTTAACAATAATGCTTGTAAGGGTGACCTTTTGAGGCCTATGGTTATGATAATCAGTCTAATTGAAATGCCGATTAGCATGATCAGTTTGATCCTTTTGTGAAGCCCGTTGATATAACATGCAGAAGCATGTCCAGGCTCAAAAATAAATTTTTTATGCCAGTATTATGTAGATCAACAAATATCCCAGTAAAGCTACTTGTATAAATTTACATTGTAAACTAAAGGCATAACAACTAACAATAAGACAAAAAATGTGGGCTTTTCATGTGGTAGATAAACTTCCGTATGGAAGATGAAATGATAAATCAAGTTATCAGTTTGATTTTATAAGGCAATCAAATCACATCGCAGAAATGTAACTTAGATTTTATTACCTACTTTTCTTTTCTTCTTCTTAATGTAAATTTTCCTTATGTTGTCACTCTTAAGTAGGTAATTGTAGACTTGAATCCACGGATTATACGAATATTTACATCTTTGATGTTGTTCTCTATACTTCTCCTTCCAGCTGTGATTCTTGTGAATTTTTTTGCTATATTCTCTTCTTACAGCCTTAAAGGGCATACATTTTATTAGTGCAACAATAATTTTGTTTGACCATGATCAGCCTAGTTCTCAGTTGCATCGTGGAATACGAAGGCGCTCTCTTGTATTTGAAAGAACAGAAACTCATGAAAGGAAATCAATTTGTGAGTCTAAAGGCAGCTCTTCTGGTTCAATACAGTCCAATTATAAAGTTGCTTCTGCCGATAATGACTTGGTCCAAAATAAGAATGGACCCAGTTCTTTATCAAAGTTACCTGGCATTGGATTGCATTTGAATGCTCTTGCAAATACTAATGATGGAACAATTGTCAAGATTGAGACTCGGGGTTCTGAGAGCCAACAAACAAGTACTCCGAAGATGATCTCTAACACTTCTCTTACATCCGATGAAGTTCCACAGGATATTTGTTCATCCGATAACACTTTAGAGAGGGCTTTGGTTACCTGGGATGATGAAGCTCAAGTCCTAGAAAATGCTTACCAAACATCTGAATGTCTAGTTGGCGAAGAGTTTGACCATGGCAGTCCTCGTAAAAAAAGGCATGTACAGAAATTTGTTTTTACCTTTCCATCTAAGTTTATCTTTTTTCAAAATAAACTTTTGGATTTAGCAATTAAGATAGTCGCTCTTTTTTACCTTTCTCATTTTTCAGGCGTAAGTCTGAACCAGTTGGAGAAAGCTTGGCTTGCAAGCGTTGTAACTGCAAGAGGTCAAAATGTCTGAAACTGTAAGTTCATAAGTTTGCTATGTTGAACGCATTAAATATGTAGGATCAATGTGCATACTTTGTCTCTTGAAGATATTTGACTTCCAGTTACCATTAGCATTAATATCTTTAATGAGTAGATTGTGAGTTGATATATTGTTAGTAATTTCCTTGGTATTATATTTGCTAAAGCAAACGTTTTAGTACAATCATCTAACCTGGTCCTAGACAGATATGGGTTTTGCATATAATTTCCTCAATCAATATTTTTTATCAATTTTTAGCCTAAAACTCAATCCTATATTATAACGAACAAGCATCATGTGATAGCCAATATAGCAAACCTCTATACACAAACCATTCCAGCAAAGACAAATTATCCGTATGTTCAACATTTGTAAAACATTGGGATAAAATATATACTATAAATGATCATCATTTGTGATGGCATTGCTTCTGATACCCTAGGCCATCACAATTATTTAGTTTTTCATCTTTTCTATGAACAACTATTTGTTATCTCGTATTGTTCTTATAGTTTTTGCTGTCGTACTTTTCTATGCAGTTACTGTGAATGTTTTGCCGCTGGTTTGTACTGCGTTGAGCCTTGTTCATGTCAAGATTGCCTTAACAAACCAATCCATGAAAATACTGTCCTAGAGACTCGAAAACAGATTGAATCACGCAACCCACTTGCATTTGCACCGAAAGTCATTAGAAGCGTTGATGGTGTTGGAGAATTTGGGGTTAGAAATTTTCTTTGAATTATGATTTAAGAAATAATCCTGTCAGACTTGAGAGGCATCACATGGCATGACAACCCCCCTCCCTTTTTGGGGCTTATTTTAATGCAGAATGGCTTCTCGTATGAATCATGGCATCCTTTTCTTGCCAGAAGATATGGCGAGGTTGGGGTTGTGATGCTGTGTGATACCAAAAATTAATAATGCAAGTTATTCGGAAATATCCAAATCCTTTTAATCATGCCCAACTTATTGTTCAATTCCGTGCAGGACGACACAAAAGCTACTCCAGCTTCAGCTAGACATAAAAGGGGATGCAATTGTAGAAAATCAGGTTGCTTAAAAAAGTACTGTGAATGCTTTCAGGTACTGCCTGTTTATGTATTCTGCATGCAGCTCATAGCTATGTACAAATCACTTTTACTTTTCTTCTGGTTATAGTTGTCTCATATTGACTCTTGGTTTTATGTACTAAGGGTGGTGTTGGATGCTCTCTGAGCTGCAGATGCATGGGGTGTAAAAACACCTTTGGTCAGAAGGATGGTGAGTGTTAGTTTGATGTTACTTTAGCTTTATATTTTTTATTTTTCCAAAATTTCTGCTAGTCTAGAATATTTCCCTCGATATACAAATTTCCTATACATATGTCAATATCAATGCCACTTGACTTGTCCTGTTTATACTCCTTTTATATTTGAGTTCAAGTAAAACTTAATACAAAGGAACGAGTAGCGAAATGAATTACATGAAGCTACACAAAGAAAGAGATAAGCGAAAAAGGAACTGCACAAAGATATACTGTTCTTTTAATTTGTAGTACCCAGTGCAATTTTAGCTATTATGGCATTTGGTGATTCTTCATCTTGGTCAAACAGGAACGGAAGAAACCGAATTCGATGAGCCAAAACCTGAGACCTACGAAAAACTTGTGATGGATGTCAGTTTAGAGACATTCAAGGACCAAGACCTCCTTATAACATCATCTGAGATCAGCAGGTTTTCCACTTGAGTATTACATTTGAAAAGTACACATTTTCTTGTTAGATCTTTGTAAGATATGTTTTCAATAGTTTCTAATGCTCTTCTGTTTTACAGACCTCCGAATGAACAGCAACCCAACTTGATTAGGAAAATCCTTCTGCCCTCTCTACCTTCTGTTGAATCATCTCATCAGTTTGGCAACAGAGAAAATCCTGAGAAAACCACTTTAGAATCACACCTGCAAATGATTCCTGAAGATGGAACTCTTGAGACACTAGAAAGCAGTTGCCAACAAACTAGTAGTGGTGTTAAGTCGACCTCTCCAAACTCCAAGAGGGTTTCACCTCCTTACCGCGAATTTGGCTCATTAACTGCTCGGAGGAGCGGTCGGAAGCTGATTCTGAGGTCCATACCAGCATTTCCTCAACTTTCAACCGACCATGAAAGCAGTGATTTTCCATAGGAACGAGCCAATTTGAAGTCTCCTCTTAAAAATTTCGCCACTTGTACTGTGTACTGTATCTAATAATACGGTTTTCAGTACAGATTTAATCGTTGTACCGAAAGACCAAAGTCTCTAATCCTGCAAAATCTCTTCTAGAATCGAGCTTTGGTACCTCCAATGTTTGTTAGCGTACTTCTAGAGATTAAGTGGATAATTTGTGTTTCAGTTGTCTAGTACTAGAGATAAGTGTGATGCTATGAGAAAAATGAAAAAAGAATTTAATTTTTGATTTATCTATCAATCCTTTTGGATTTGATTTTGAGATATGAAGTAAATGCATTTTTATTAATATAAGAATCAATTGCAAATAAGATTTCATTAGGTTTTTATTAATTTTTTTTCATAGAAAAAGACGAAAAACCCTGAACTTTGGTTCGCAACAGTTAAAGAGGGTTGAACGGTTTCTAGGAAATGTATAAGTTTGATTATGTGAAGCTTTTTTTTTTTTTTTGGGTGAATTTAGAGCATGTTTTATGAAAGCAAAATGCAGATTGATCAGACTAGGAATTAAGAATCTGAGCGGCCAAAGCTTTTGTTTCACAATAATAATTATTTTCACCCTCGAAAAAAACTATTTTTTTTTAGTTTGTTCTCTCCAAACAAGAAAAAAGGTAATGCAAACAAATTAGATTTAAAGAAAAAAATCTTAATAATAATATGAAAACAATTTTCTTCTGCATGAAGAAAGACTAGATTTTCCAATACAAATTTGAAACTGTCGAAGAGGATAATTTGATTCCAACTCAATTAAAATACAAACAAGAATTGAACATGGCCATTCACCAAAGAAGTATTAAACTTAATACATTTTCTTAAATTGAGTTTTCAAATTGAGCTAAATTAGATATCTGTATTCTAAATTTAGTTTTATTGAAGTTAAAATTTATCATTAGTCGCCATTAGCACTTGTTTAAGTAAATTTATAAGCTAATAAGTTATTCACTTTTCCACATCACGGACTGAATCTCAACCTCAACAAATCAAATGAAAACCACCAAAAATAGGATTGAAAAACTCTCCTTCCTTTTAACCAAGTTTATTTCATTTTATTTAATTTATTTGTGAGTTTTTTTTCTTTTTTTTTTTTTTTTTTTTTGGGATGACTTAAGCGAGTTTCACCTTCAACTCTCCTCACTAACCAGTAAAAATAAGTTGGACATCTACAACGTGGTGAATTAACTTGACTGAGTGAGATTTTTATTTAACTTAAAAAAAAAAAAAAGAAAAAGAAACCTAACAAAATACGCAAGTGGCTGTCATTTTTGGATGGATACAGCTTATTCCAGTCACTAATGCTCCTGAGTTTCTCCAAATCAAAAACCTAAATATACTAAATTAGAATGATAATAAAATCCATGCATAGCCAAACTAACTAGGAGTTTCAAGAATTAACCGAAAAAAAAAACTAGGAGTTTCAGGAGTCGTTGAAGCTGGTGACAACAACAACAACTACTACTACTACTCCTCCTGATTCTTGCAAGCGTCAATGCTGTTTCTAAGAAAGTCCGAAATTTGAGAAGTTCGACACGTTTGGGCGACATCAAGAATAGTGGTACAACAACTTGCAGTTATACGACATGATCCATGGTAGCGGCGAAGCATCTCGTTGTAGCACGAATCAAGACGGTGCGTGTCCGAACAGCCTCTCAAATTTGGCGAAGGCGGAAAAGGCGTGAGCGGCGGCAAAGGCGGCCTAGGCGTAAAAGGCGAAAACGGCGTAAACGGCGGAGGATAATAAGGCCTAAACGACGGGGTAGGAGGCGCAGGCGCAGAGGGTGTTCTGAGGCAGATTTGCCGGCCTTGTTGAAACCAGTTGGTAGGTATTATGGTGGGACAATTAGCAGAGGCAGCCTCAAGAATTGCGGAACAGCATGAGGAGCTAATTGGCCTACGCTGGAAGATATGGTTCTGAATCTCCGCAGTGCATGGCTGGTAACGTAAGAGTTGGTTACTGCCACAACTCTCACCCTTGTAAGGGGCCAAACACAGAAATCCCAAAAGTAACGCCAACATTAAACTTGGAAGGCTATTCATCTTTGGTTGAATGTCATAGAGTTCAACTGGTGTATATGATGATTCTGCAAGGATCTTATATAGTCCTAGCTAGGGACTCTATAACTACTAGATTTTGAAGATTGAAATATTTCATGTTTAAAATTTATATGATATAGTTTAGATAAGATATCATAATATCCGTTTTGGATGCTTTCGATTCAAATTAGAGATGTATACATATATATATAGGTTGCCGTATTTTTTTTTTTTTTTACCTATGTGTGAGTATTTTTTTTTTACCCGTTGGATCATTATCTAATAGTGATCCAACGGCCATAATAATGTGTATGAAAAGACGTACATTTTTAATGCTATTTCTTTCCCTTACTTTTTAATATAAAAAAATATTTTTCATTGGTCAAATTAATACCTATGCATAGGTAAAAAAAAAAATACCCACTAGATTGGTGCCCATATATATATGTTTGAGTAGCAACATTATTTTGAAATAACCCTTTTCTCGGTTTTTTTTTTATTTTTTTTTAACATATGTAAGAAAATTAAAGCTCCAGCTGCTTCCTAAATGTTATGCCAGATAGGTATAAATGTAAAACTTACGGAGTCTTATCATCAAGAGGACTTAGCATATAATAAGGTTTTTCATTTTTAATTTTTGTTTATAGTTTTTTAACTTAATATAGAGATCAGTGAGGTCACAGGAAGGAGATATGGATCAGATTATAATTATACATGGTGCAAAATCCACACGGGAAATAGAATGTTTTTCTACTATACATTTTGTAGCTAATTACCTTGTATCTTTTTTCTTTTTTTTTTTTGAGGGGAATTACCTTGTATCTTATAGATAAAAGTGACTAGGAATAAATAACTGAAGGTATTAAGAATTAGTCTAATGTATGAAATCTCTTAGATACAAATGACTATATAAAAAGTGCATTTGCTAACCACGTGAAAGTAAATGAATTGATCTTTTCAAAAAAAAAAAAGTCAATGAATTGACATGTTCTCGCTATTTAATTCATCAGGGCGCACCACAAAATGATAGATTAATTTGTCATTGAGCTTACAAAAGAAAAAGAGTTAATTTATCCAGCTGTGATTATTATGTGGTTTGATTCTAAACCTGTTGTTAGTTTTTATTTATTTATTTATTTTGGTGACCTAATCTAGAAAAAAAAAAATCTAAACCGAATTAATTTGGAATGCAAAATTATAGCCTAATTATAAACTAACAGTACGCTATCTGATCTTCCTCATACTAAGCGTAGAAATAGGTAGTAACCATTATGCTCTTATTTAGTTTCTAAAAATAACAAATAAAATATAAGACTGATCCTTTAGCAGGATAAGTTTAACACACATTTGAAGTCAATTTTTGTATTGAATTACGACAATATCCAAATTAATCGGATAATTCTCCGTTATTATTGATATTGTTATCCAACACGAGGGTATATGACTACATGTTTATTCGGGCTTTTTTTGCGTAGTTTTATAATAATTTTCTTTTTTAAAAAATGGCCAAGACTTGCGATGGATGTAAAATTATTTTCCAAAATTGTGATTTCAGCCTAATTAATTATCTCTATTTATAGCTTAGAGAATAGCGTGCCCCTACTAACGCTTTGTTCGGCACGGGTAATTATGAAGAGACGGGAGGATTAGAAGGATTCGGATGGAAGGAGATCATACCTCTGTATTTAGCGAAAAGTAGAGGAGGGAGAGTGGAGAGATAGCAAATCTCTTTAGGCCCACAAAAATGAGTCCATCCCTCTTTGGACGAATGAGTGGGAAGAGGTGAAAAAAAATAGCGGGTATTTGGTAAAGTTACCCTCTAAAACTCAATAAATATATTTTTATTAATAAATCAAACCTAATTTTTTTTCCTCCCCTCTTCCCTCTTCCTTATACGTTTTCTCCTCTCCATGGCCCTTTCCAGATATATTTTGTCTTCTTCTTTTTTTCTCTCTCTTTTTGTTTTTTTTTTGTTTTTTTTTTTTTTGAGTGGCAAATTATTATCTTCATCTTCATCTTCTCTAGAAATTACTAACCATGCTTCACTATTATTTGAATTTGGGGCTTAGAAAGGGAGATTTGTGGAATAACAAAATAAATTAGAAAGAAAAATACAATAAATCACATAGTGGGTAGTATAGTAATTTTATAAATAATAATTTATCTATCCTTCCAATTTTGCTTCAAACACCAAACACAAGGATAGAGAATGATCTTCTCTCCTTCACTTACCAAAGAACATGAAAGAAGAACAACTAAATCTTTTCCGTCCCTCCTACTTTCCCTCTTTCCTAATCTATCCATCCTTCCTACTCCCCCTCCCTCTCACTAAACAAAGCCTAAATTATGTAGTTGTCAACTTGTCATACAAAAACTTCCATTTTTTGGTTTTTTTTTTTTTTTTTGTTTTTCCAGTGATACATACATACCGCATTAACCTTCATAGAAGACGCTATCCCACTTGTTAAATTTATAATTTTGTAAGAATTTTTATCAAATTACTCCATATACTCCACACAGGCTCCCAAATCTCCTACATCAACAAATATGTGCAAAGATAGCAAGAACAGTACCTTTGAGTAAGCTTATTCCAAACAATAATCAACCTAGCTATAAATATACACCAAAAAGGCAAATAAGCCACATAGCCAACAGTATGTACACCATAGTACGTAGTATAATGCCACGGTAACCAGAGTACGTAGTATAATGCTATGGTTTGGCTTTACTTTAAACATATCAAATTTTATTTTTGAAATCCATTTTGTCCTAATTATATTCAAATTATGAGATCTAGGACAAGTGTCCAAACATTATTTCTATTGAATTGCTCCGGACCTTTTTTTTTTTTCAAGAGTACCATCTTTACATGCTTACAAAATCACAATAGTGAAGCATTGATAATTAGTTGTTAATTACTTACAACTTTTTTTTCTTTTTCTGTTTTTTTCCCCCTAAATGGTGACATTTTTCTTCTTAATGGTTTGATATAATAACTCCAGGAAAAAGAATAAAACACAAGAAAAAGGATAGGGATATCAAATTTAAAGGAAAAAAAAAATAGAAAGAACATTGATTTTGCGAAATGCAATGTTTTTATTAATAGTGTTCGTAAAATTAACTTCCAAAAAAGGATGAAAAAAAACTGTAGTTAAAAGCATATTCGAGAATTGAGCTTTTAGGGAATCTCCAAAGAGGTTTAATCAATGATTGTTTTTTAGCCACGTGGCTTTCGTATACAGACGCGACAGGAGTCGTTGGATACCGCCTCGTACCACGTTTATTAGCGTAGCGTACTTGTAGAGATTAAGTTGAGAAATTTGGATGCTTTCGGTTGTGTTTTGTGATACTAGAGAATAGAGATATGTTTAATTAATGCTTGAGAAAAAGAAATTGATATTTGATTTATCTACGAATCTTGTCGGATTTAATATTCATCAGATAACATTATTGTCAATAACAGAATTAAATGCAGAAATTTAGGATAAATTCTGATTTGTTTATTTATTAAATGAAGTTCAAAAAAAAATTATAACAAAACAAAACACAAATTCTTTGTGAAATTATATACTTTTGATTTCGTTTTCTCTGGGAAAATTCAGGAGTTACCATACTGTGAATTTTGAGGGGTTTTTCTTTCTTTTTTTTTTTCTTTTTTTTATTATTTATGAAAACAAACAGACTTTTAAAACTCTGACTCGGCCAAAACTTTCGTTCCAAAATAAATGTTACTCTTCCTTTTTCAAACAAGAAAAAAGTAAAAGGAAAATGTAAGCTACCAATTATACGATCACCTTTCTCTCCAAATGTGTATATATATACAATCACACAAATTATATTTTAAGAAAATGTCATTACATAAAAAAAATAAAAATAAAAAAAGAAGAAGAAGAAGAAGAAGAACACAACTTTGTCCCGCATGATAAAAAGCTAGATTTCGCCAATACAAATTGGCTCGTGTCAAAGGGTGGATAATTGTTTAAAAATCAATGAAAATACATTACAACACTATTTCCATCCAAGACACATAAACAGTCTAGCTTTTAAATTTGGGAAAACAAGAACTGAACATTGGCTATTCAATAAAGAAGTACTAAACTCTTATCTATTTTCTATTATTTCTTTCTTAAATTGAGTTTCAAAGAGGCCATTGCTCCGATTTCCTCAATATATTTTTCAATCTATAAATTTGGTAAATGTGATTACAAGTAATTCGCAATTAGCAACAAATTAGCCCCACGTTTGAGCTAAAAGAATAATGTTCTAAACATTAGTTTTCTTGATTATAGCTTGGAAAATGTTCATTTTCACCATTAGCATTTTAAAATAAATAAATAAAAAAAATTATAAGGTTAATAAGTTGTGCATTTTTTCTCATTAATGCCTGAATCTCAACCTCAACAAATCAAAGTGAAAACCAAATTTAGCAACTTTGTTTTTCTTTCCTTCTCACCCAAGTTTCTTTTATTTTTAGGGTATAACAAAAGGAAAAAGAAAAAGAAAAAGACACCAAATGAAGAATTTAGTTTGTAAGCCATAAACGAGTCCAAACTAAATCATGGATCACATATTTCATCGTATCTCGTTGAAAAAATAATTTTTAAAAAAAGTTAAAAGAAAATTTCACACGAAAGATAAAGTAGAAATACATATTTATTTTCTAAGCAAATAGCTCTTTAAAGATACAGCTTATTCCAAAGTCATTGAAAAGAAAACCTCAAAAGCATTGAGAATTTCCGAATCAAAAAAGCAAAAACAAAAACTATTATAAAAAAGAAAACTAAATCCATTTAGCTGCTAGAATTCGGTGTGGCTGGTGACTCCTTTTTATTCTTGCAAAAGGCTATGCTATTTTTAACAAATGCCGACCATTGAGTTGTAGTACACGTTTCGATGACACCAAGAATAGTGGTGCAACAAGTCGAACTTATTGGACAAAATTCATTGTAGTGGCGAAGCATTTGGAAGTAGCATGGATCAAGACGATGAACGATCGAACAACCATTTGAAGGAGGACAAGGCGAAGAAGGTGTAACCGGCGGAGAAGGCACAAACGGTGGGGGAGAAGGCGGCGTAAAAGGAGGAGGAGAAGTAACAACCGACGTAGACGGTGGAGGAGAAATTTCATACGGCGGTGGCAAAGGCGCTGACGGTGTAAACGGTGGAGTAGAAGGTACAAAAGACGTAGAAGGCGAAGGAGAAATTTCATATGGTGGAGGAGGTATAGATGATGAAGGAGAAGACGTTGATGGCGTAGGTGAAGATACTGACGTAAATGGCGGAGGAGAAGGTTCAGATTGCGGTTTAGGTGAGCTTGCTGACGGTGTAGGTGATGGAGGATAAGACACTGATGGTGTAGGTGAAGGCGCTGATGGTGTAAATGGCGGCTTAGGTGAGGGCCCTGAGGGTGTAGCTGACGGAGGAGAAGACATCGATGGCGTAGGTGAAGGTGTTGACGATGTAAATGGCGGAGGAGAAGGTTTAGATTGCGGCTTAGGTGAGCTTGCTGATGGTGTAGGTGATGGAGGAGAAGACACTGATGGTGTAGGTGAAGGTATTGATGGTGTAAATGGCGGCTTAGGTGAGGGAGCTGACGGTGTAGATGACGGAGGAGAAGACGTTGATGGTGCAGGTGAAGGTGCTGACAGTGTAAATGGCGGAGGAGAAGGTTCAAATTTAGGTGAAGGTGCTAACGGGGTGGGTGAAAGGGTGGATGGTGTTGGTAAAGGTATTGAAGGCGTTGACGAGGGAGAAGATATTGATGACATAGGTGAAGGGGTTAAGGGTATAGGTGGCAAAAGAGAAGGCGTTAATGGTGTAGGTGAAGGTATTGAAGGCGTAGATATAGGTGTTAATGGCGTAGGTAAAGGTGATGAAGGCATAGGTGAAGGCGCTGATGGTGTAAATGGCGGAGGAGAAGGTTAAAACGACGGAAGAGGCGTTAACGGCGTAGGTGAAGGTATTGAAGGTGTAGACGGCAAAGGAGAAGGCACTGACGGAGTAAACGACAGCGACGGTGAAGGCACTGATGGTGCATAGGGCGAAGAAGAAGGCGTTAATGACACAGGAGGTGCTGACGGTGTAAACGAAGGAGCAGAAGGCATTAATGGTGTAGGTGAAAGTGTAAACGGGGGAGGAAAAGGTTTGGATGGCGGAGGTGAAGGCACTGGAAGTGTATGAGAAGGTGCTGGTGAAAACGCTGACGATTTAGGTGAAGAAGCCAATGGTGGAGGAGAAGGTATTAACGGCGAATGTGAAGGCATTGACGGTCTTGGTGAAGGCAGTGACGGTGTAGGTGAAGGCACTAATGGTGTTGATGGTGTAGGCACAGGCACTGACGGCATAGGTGAAGGTTCATATGGCAGAAAAGAAGGTGCTAACGACGTTGGTGAAGGCGCTAAAGGTGAAGACGGTGGAGGAAAATGCTTAAATGGCAAAGGAGAAGGCGCTAACGGTGTATGGGGTGTTAAAGGTGTAAATGGCAGAGGAGAAAGTTCAGATGGTGAAGGAGAAGGCGTTGAAGGCTTGGGTGAATGAGCTAATGCCGTAGGTGAAGGCACTAATGGTATTGGTGGCGGAGAAAAATGCTCAAACGGTAAAGGAGAAGGCCCTGACGGTGTAAACGGCACTGACGGTGTTGGAGAAGGTTCAGACGGCAGCGGAGAAGGCACCAATGGTGTAGGTGAAGGCATTAACGGTGTAGACGACCTAGGAGATTGTGTTGATGGCGTAGGTGAAGGCATTGATGGTGTAGACGGATGAGGAGAAGGCACCAATGGTGTATGAGAAGGTGTTGGCGGTGTAGACAGTGGAGGAGAGGGCGCCAATGGTGGAGGAGGACAAGGCACGGATGGCGTTGATGGAGAAGGCTCCGATGGCGCAGATGATGAAGGAGAGGGCACCAGTGGAAAAGAAGAAGGTACAGATGGCGTCGATGTCGAAGGGGGTGGCGTAAATGGTGTAGATGGCGTAGGACGACACACACATGGCGTAGGTGGCGGACGAGATGGCATAGACGGTGTTGCCAGTGGAGGAGGTGGCGTACGCGGTATAGGTGACGGAGGAGAAGGCAGAGATGGCGAAGAAGGTGTAGGCGAAGGATTTACAGCTCTAACACAGAAGTTTTGACCCCAACTAGAAGGTATAGTTAGACAATTAGCAGAAGCAGCCTCGTAGATTGCGGAACAGCATGGGGAGCTAATTGGTGTATGTATGAAAAAATGGTTCATGATCTGCCCAACACATGAATGATAACGAACAAGTTGGTTTAGGCTACAACTCTCGCCCTTATAAGGGACCAAACACAGAAATCCTAAAAGGAACACCAACAAAGTTGGAAAGTTCCTCATCTTTGATTGATTGTAGTGTTCAATGTGCAACTCTCCCACTTTTACTGATGTTTTGGTAAGTCTTAACGATCTTATATAAATTCCTACAAAAGAAATTAAAACTACTATATTTTGAAGATTGAGTTTGAGATTTAAATTTATGATAAGAGATTATAAAATCGGTTTTTGAATGCTTCAAATTAAAATTGTGAATAGGTATGTTTAATTCAAATATACATTTCCTTCGAAAGAATAATTAAAGTATGTTCTGAATTTGAAATTTAAAGATAAAAATTTTCTGAATTTAAAATTTAAACATAAAAAATAAGAATCAGTTAGAATCTAAGCTTAAGATATTCTTCTTCCTTTTCCTCTCTTATTTGAAATTTGATTTCTCAAATTGGTGGTGAGTTTTAAGGTTTACCATTTGAACCGGGAACTTAATCACCTTTGCACCTTTTAACTCTTGCATTTCGGGTTATCCAATTCACATATTAGTTCTCTTGCATTTCGGGTTATCCAATTCACATATTAGTTTTCATAGTCAAACATGGTCAATAATTGTGTTAGACCTATCACAGATCTAGGGATTGCTAGATCTATTAATCAGATACTAAATCTAGGGATGCTTTCCACGCATTTTCTTTTTTCTGCAGCAAATTAAGTAAAACTCAGAAATTAAGTAAAAAAATTTCTTTTTTGAATATTAAATTCTTGTATTCGATACAAGTTTTTTAAAACTCAGAAAACAATTGCATGACATAAAATGAAGTATACACAACCAAACCCTCGCCCGCTAAAATAAATAAAAAACGAAAATGACAAAAATCAAACAATAAGAGTTCATTTTTCCATGGAAGCGCACTGCTCTCTCCATCCCTCCAAAGGTATATAACACTTGTCTAGGCTTAAGGCATACTGAAATAATTCATTTCTTCCGAACAGAAAATGAGACTAATGCATCTGATTTTAACAAGTAAAAATATTTGCTGGAAAACAGCAAGTTAAAACATCAATTACTAAAGCATCAAACATGTAATAAAATCTATAAATAAGAAAAATGCACTGCTAGTGCACGACCATGTCCAATGAAATTTTCTAAGCAGCATTTGCTCGGCATAAGTCTAGTGAGAGCAAAATTTCATCAATACAAATTCTACTTATCGAAACAAATCCGCAAAACTGAAAACTGAGGTAAACGACCCTGATTAACAAAGAAAACATTGTTTCATTAGGCTCCAACAACTTCATTATTATCACCCCCCTCGGGCGCAGCATCATCAGCTGGCCTGTCAACCTTCACACCAACATCCTCTGAGTAGTCACCATGAACCTAAACAAATTCAAAAAATCAAAATGAGTTCACAAACCGGACGACCAAGTTCAACAAAATAGGAGACCTACTGCCCCACCAAATGTTCAACGTGTTTGGTCAGGATGAACATGTACATATAAGAAATATGCTGGGGCTGATGAACAACCCAAATACTATCTCTGGATTTAATAAAAACTGAACTCAAAAGAAAAAAATGGAAATAAATGGAAGGGGTTAAACAATAAATACCTCCATCAGCTTGCCAAGATCAAATTTAGGAGCTTTAAGGATTTTCACTTTGCGAATGAAAACATTCTGGAGTGGGTAGATGCTAGACGTTGCCTTTTCAATCTCTCTGCCGATCATCTCAGGAATAAACTTGTTAACCAAGTCCTTCAGATCACAGGATGTGGCCTGGTTGATCATAATCTCCCTCATCTTCCTACGAATCTGGCAAAAAAAGAAAAGGCAGATAAACATAAATTCACGCCCACCCTAATTGTAATCACATATGAAAAAATGGTACATCAATTCAAACCTGACGGATCTGACTGGACTGAGCATAGCATGTTCGCTTGACCTGGTTAGCACGTCTCCTTGTAAAAGCAATGCAGAACATCCTGAGGGTGTAATTGTCAGTAGTCTTGACATCCACATGAGCTTCGATCAGTGTTTGCCACTTGCGCACAAGCGACCTGAGCTTGTCAGTGGTGAAGTCCATTCCCTGTAATTCACAGGAACCAGGAATAAATATAAAAACATCAGAAAAGAAAAACACTGTAAACACTATCTTCAAGGGGGAAAAAATTGAAAACCATATAGAACCTTACCCAGAAGTTTGTTAGTACATTCTTCCCCTGGACATCTTCAGCTCTCAAGCGGATTTTCCTGTAAGCATGATCCTCATCCTTCTGAAGATCAGCCAAGGAAACCTCAAACACTCTGTGTTTGAGCCCTTCAGAAGCAATCTGGAACACAATATACAAATGAAAATCCATACAAGCGATGCAGGTAAGGATAATAGTTCGTTACAAAAAAATCTCATAAGCGCTTGTTATGCAAAAACCAGGTAAGATGGAAAAAAGAAAAATCATTTATAATATAGGGCAACGAACATGCTAGAACAGCTTAGCATATCTTCAAATTTCTCAATCCAGCTTATGCCTTAAATCTAAAATAACATTATAAAGGAGTTAACAAAGCTAAGAAACACTAAATGGAATAACACAAATGCTAGCACAAGCAATAAGTCCTTCCGATATTTAGGCAGCTTAAGCTCATCATCTACCATCATGACAAATTTTCAATACTATAGCACACAGCTCTCACTAGAGGCGGAGTGCTTAAACTTTCTGCTTATCCTCTCACATCAAAACACGAAAATAGACGCAAGCATGATGCCTTGACTATCTAAGTAGCATGCACATTTCTACAGCAAAACAACAAACAGAGCAGACTTCACATCATAACAAACAAAAACCCTCCATTATTCTAACACAAGATTCATAATACTAGCTTCAGATTACATGTAAATTTGTATGAAACTGAGTAGACCCATATCGTCAAATCACCACAAACATATCACAAAAGCTTGAAAATGCAGAAACTATTTAAGCATTTCATATAAGAGTATTGAGACCTTGGTTCCCTGAGTTCTGGTGACAAGGGTTTTGCCAATCTGTCTTTGGTTGAAGAGAGAAGGTGCCTTGATATCATACCAATCCTTCTTGGCAAACGGATCGGCTCTGTATGATATTGTTGAGATGTTAATACAGGACCATTTTTTATTTATAAGAAAAAACTAAAAGAAGAAAAAAATGGTATAAATATATAGAACAAATAGAATTAAAGTTTGTAACTTCACTTACGCCTTCTTCTTCCCTCCCTTCTTACCCTTCGAAATCCTCTTGTTCTTCCTGAAAATCCAATCACAAGTTTAGAAAAAACCCTAATTTCACAAATAGATTCATCTATACATAAACAGGCACAAGCAATTACGCATATACTAGAGAGAGAGAGGAAATACCCGACGGCCATGTTTGCAGAGAAGAGGAGAGTTGGCTTGGCTAGGGTTTAGGTCTGAGAGGCGGAGGCAATGACAGCGTGATATGCAGCTACTACTAATATGCAAACCCTAACGCAAGCTGCCAATGTCTCTCTTATACGTGTTCGTGGGCTTATGTATTAATTTGGGCCTCTTTTTGAGGTTTGATTGGGTCGAAAAGCCCATGTCCCCCACCTTGAATTTTTAGGTACTGATAGCTGAAAGGTCGTTTTGGACGACACACTAGTTTTTTTTTTTTTTTTGAAAAGGAACACACACTAGTTTTTTGAAAAAAACTAGAACAATTGTATTAGTTAAGCACAGTTTGAATTTGATAGCGCCTTTTTATTGCACTATTTAATATATCGTCCAAAATATTAATACATTATCGACTGTATTATCTAATACCAGAAAGGTATATATGAATTTGTTATACGTATAATTTTAAGTCTAAGTTCCTAACATACGATACTCATTCCATGTTTTTACTTTTTCAATAAAAAACATTGTTACAAATTGAAAGTCCAAAATCTACCATCTTGTAGACAAATCGCATAATGTAGTGAAAGAAATAAATTCAGAATTAGAAATGATTGTTCACTCTATACATGTCATCCAGAGGTTGAAAATTAAATTTCATGAGAATTGAACAGTTAGAAAAAGTAAACTGTCGCTCTTAGTTTTGAACTTTTATCTTTCACTACATTATGTCATTTGTCGACAAGACCATTGTGACAATATTCTTCAGAAATAACAAATTTTTGCTAATAGAGTTACATTATGAAGATTTTCAAATGCCTACAATACCACGATCATCTATTATTTTATTTTTTTTAAATGAACGATCATGAGTTTACGATCATTGAATTTTTTAATTTTTTTTTCAATGAACTATCGAGTTTTTCTTTTGTTTTGGAATGAAGGGCCATTTTAGACCGGAATCCAACAAATTTTATAACACAACAAGAAAAGAAAAGAAGACAAATAAAGAGAGCAATTCCACCATGAGCAGAGGCTACTGGTTTGAGCTATTTGGATGGAGCCAAATAAGGTTTAGGCTTGGACTTGAATCATGGATTATGGCTAGCCGGGCAATGAAAAAATTTTGAATGAACAACCAACCAATCCATATGTCTATAATTTTCTTGGCTCACTTTAGCGCCACAGCATTGATTAACTTGAACTGTGAAAAGGTTGAACTGACATGTTTTTATGTGGAAATCCAAAACGACAATGAGAGTCTGCTACTTCACACGCCAAAATAAGAACAAAAGACGAAACAAAGTAGCCATTCCAACAATGGGATAAAGCTCTCTCTGGATACATGCAAATAAAATTAGCATCAAAGAGTAAGGTGGAAAAAATTTAAAGCTACTCCTAAAATTCTCCACAAGAAATATAAGAGAAATTCATAAGCAAAGAGGATGGAGAATCTATCCAATTAATATCTGAAATTATGCAGAGTGGCAAGAGTTGTACAATCCTAAGACTGCCATTTTTATGCTAAATAGAGAATAAATCACACCCTTACACTGACTGGAGGACAATGCAACAAGAAATAAGAAAATCCATTTAAATGAAATATGAGATTCTTGTAAATTCTTAGGCCATTTAGTATCAAGTTGCCAAGGACTCATCATAACTTTGAGGAAGGGAAGTACTAAAAACAAGCTTCAATCAAATTAGAGTTATGATGAAACTTTCAAACTTTTTAAGGCGGTAGTAAGAAGAGAGAGTTTCTCAGGAGCTCTTTGTTTGTAGTCTTTCTCCAACGCTGCTACTGCCAGAGACTGTAGCTCCGGGCTCTCTTTGTCGTCCTTGCTCCGACCTTTTGCGAGCTGCCCAATGGCAGAAGTACACTGAATAACACAAATTAAATTTTATTTAAGTCATTCAAGTTGGCAGTATTAAAAAGATGGCAAAAAGACCACTCAATGAAATCAAACAGGTATCTACACAAAACAATAGAAGTACTAAGCATATCCGCGAGGAACTATCACAACAAAGCAGCACAGCAATTGATACAGAAAAGTGTGTCCTAAATGTGTAAGTGTTTCAAGAGAGTAAGAGAGTTTACCAAGCAAATACCCAAAAGCGCTCTAGTATTTTTGCCTCCAGTCAAGTCGATAGTGGATGCATAGTATTTCTTTGCTGCCTGTAGATTTTCTAGTCCGCCAAGTGTGTAAAGTACCTGTTGACCATGGAAGACAGGGGAAGGCAATAGTATAAATGAAGGTTCTCGAGTATAGTATGTAGAAGGTTAACAGTAATGCAGTTGGCACCTTAGTGCACATAGACAAGTTAAAATCAAGCCACTTACATCAGCATAAGCTAAATGATATAATGGAACAGTGGGTTGTGATAATATTAGCTCCTCGTAGCAAAACACCGCTTGCTTGTACCTAAGATAGACATAGCTTATCAGTTTGAAAGTAACAAGTCGCAAGATGGAGGAACAATAATGTCAATGAGAACAAACAATGAGTGCCCACATTTGAAGGGAGACATAGATTTCAGCCAGGTCTCTCCAAGCATCATGATCAGCCATAAACCTGTAGGACAGACCAAAAAAAAAATACACAATAAGCCACGTGCTTTTCCTGTGATATGAAAACTACTCAAAATGCATTGAAAAAAATTTTGCCCTACGTTTCAAGGTACTTATTTAGACAATCAATGGCCCCTGAAATATCCCCTTGTGCCTTTGCTATGGCTACCTTCCTCTTAAGTACCACCTAAACAGGAAAAATTTTAAAAAAATTAGGTAACCATTTTATATGATTCTAAAATTTCTCACATGTAAAAAATGAAAAAGAATCCACTATTGCAATTCATAGATTAAGCTGAATAGTAATAATATTTACTTGATCAAGGGGATTATCCTCCAAAAGGCTTGAGTAAGCCTTTTCTGCTTCTGCCCAGGAGCCTTTAGCTTCAAGCAACATTGCCTCTAGCCTACCTAAGACCACATAAAAAAGCTTGTGTCAGGCTATCTTTTTCCAATTAAAACTCAGACATCTATACACTTAATCAGCAGTCTGTTAATTCAACCTACCAACTCTTTTACTCTCAGGAAATCTCTTCTGCAAAACCTTTATGCAGTCCTGCAAGTTAATTTCAAATTAAAAAAGGTATTAGACTCAAGACAGAGATATCAAACCTAACATATAAGAATAAGTCGGGTTTGAGCAAATTCACTCTTCTAGCAGTGATGAAGGAATCAACTTAAGAAAATAAGCATGTCAATAGAAAAGGAATGAAGCCACATGTCTAAGCACTATGAAGCCTCACTAGTGAAATAAGAATCTTCAGAGATGTGTAAGCTCACGAACTGACAACAAAATGGTATGATATACAGAAGTTTCTCTTTCTTCTTTTTCCTTTTTTTTTTTTTTGTAACACTTTCTTTTTCTCTGTTGATAGATAAAGTTTTATCCAAAAGTGATTACACGCTTTGTACTTCACCTAGCATTTTGTGATAACAAAGTTCAGTCATATAAAAAAATGGACATATACAGAACCACATGATATATGACAACATTAGAATTGCATATTAAATATTTGACATGCAGAACTACATGATATATCAAAACATTAGAATTGTGTTAATTTGGAGCATATTAGTCTCAATTCACTAATAAGAACAAACTGTTGTTTTACTGTGACTGAATACATTATCAAGATATCCTAATGGGGAAACCTAAAATTGCACTTTTGGAAGGACAAGCAAATGATAAGACTTTACCTTTGCAACATCAAGACTTTGGCAGTCCATAGCTGCGATTGCTACCTGCTCATACAAAGTCCATTCTGCATCAAGATATACAAATTACCCATTAGTTGAATCGATGATCGTGTGGATCTCCAACTTATTAGCAGTAGCATACAACTCTTATAATATGTAATCTCTTCAAACATATTAAGAAGTAGGATCTAAGCAACATAGACTCCGTTGACCATAGTTATACTACACAAACCACATACTTATCCCACAAACATAAGAAGTAAATATCCAGTACCGCATATAACACAAGTTACTCTAAACTAAAACGTGACTGTAACCATATGCCTTGCATTTGCAATCCCAAAACTGCCACGATAAACGGCTAAATACGACCGTTGAAATTTTAAATAAAAATATATATATTTATATATGTATATACACAAAGAACTCCAAAAAGATAAAATTCAAGCTAATTCACAATCTAGCTCAATTCGTACTCATACTCAAAAATTTGATCCAGTATCCATGAACAAAGAATAAACAACCAAAACTCGATTAATTTCACATAAATTCCGATACACCCAGTTCTAAAGAACCGAAATTCGTGTGCTTATCAATCCAAAAATTGAAATCAAGCTCTGTACAGCGAAAACAAATCGACCCAGATTGGATATTCAGATAAACGAATACTGACCTTCAGAACCGAGACTGGATCGCTTCTTGGGATCGTTCAAGATGGACAAACCATGCTTTAAAACCTTCTCGGAACGGCGAACCTTGAGCTTCCTGACGAGGCAGAGGTACTCCCAAGCTCCTCCGCCACCATTATCGACCTGGTTCTCGAGCCTGTCCAACTGAGTCTCCTCTGTTTTGGTCACCATCTTTGCCAATTCACAGGGAACGAAGCAAACTGAATCTCTCTCTATTCCTCTGCTTCAATGGCCGGTCCGGTTTTTGGATCTATTACAGAGAGAGAGAGGGGCACAAACTTGCCTGGATATATGTTTTCTTTCTAATCTATCGCTTCGCATTTTACAGTGAAGTGCTTTTTAGGGCCAATGGCCCATCTTGCAATATTAGCCCAATTAAGTTTAATCGGATGATCCTGACCGTGGGATTGTTGCAAGTCATGTTTGGTGAGTGGAATATAATAGAAATGGTAATGGAATTGTAAATTAGAATAAAAATAGAAATGGTATTTTATATTATTTAGTTGATTTAGTGGAACATAATTAAATAAATATTATATTGACTAAAATATCTTTAGTTTTAAATGTCTTAATAGGGAAAAAAAAAACGTGATGTTTTAAAGGAAAAAACAAAATTTTAAAATTATGATTACATAGTTTTTGGATGGAATTGTTATTCCACTAAATGATGGAATTATGGTTCCAAAAAAATCATATTCCTTTGTTTAAATGCCAAAGCAAACAATACAATAGGAATGAGGATTCCATCATACAATTGATTCCACCAAACCAAATATGTCATTAAGTCTTACTCCTCCACGGCTAATATCCAAACGGGCGCACTTCACAATATCTCCCCTATGTTTGGTATGAAGGAAGAAGAAAAATAAAAGGTTTTTTATTATAAAAACTCCCTAAACTCGAACAATTCAATAAAATTAATCATGAATTCAATTTTTTTAGAACAAAATCCCTTGAATTTGGAATAATTTAGTAAAATTAACGTTGAACTCAATTTTTTAGAGCAAAACCCCCTAAAGTTCCTTAATATTAGTTTTATTAATAAAAAAATATTGCTGTTAGTTTTTTTTTACTGTTAAGTCTTTATTCTCTTATTTGTGGCTTTTAGGTTTCATTATTATAATTATGTTTCACGTTAATCCCTTTTAATCTTTTCTATCCAAAAATATTGTCAATTAGTACTTGCCAAAAAGGAGCTCATCTTAGCAGGGATAAAATTGAAAACAAAGGAAAATTATTATTTAAAAAAAATAAAAAAAAGAGGTGGGGTCATCTTTTTTGGTTAAGACAGAGGTAAGAAATTAGAAAGTTTTATTGAGTTCTAATATATATCTGCTTTGGTCCAAGTATTCATATATCTAGAAGAGAGATATGTATTTTGTTTTGCTCAATTTATAGCGGACATGTGTCCAAAAAAAGAACACGTTCTTTATAAATTGGGCAAAACAAAATACATATCTTGTAGCATTTTTTTTAGTTGACAGCTATATAGGCATTTCTTTTTTATCACCTTTTTATGAACTTTGAGCATGAGATTTTTTTGGAAAAAAAAATGAAAAAACCGTAACTAAAGGAAAAACAATATGAAAAATGGTATAATTAGTTATATAAATCATGATTTAAATTAAAAAAAAAAAAAGAAGAGATGTATATCTCTTTTCTAGATGTATGAATACTTAGATCAAAGTAGATCCATATTGGAACCCAATAAAATTTTTAATTTCTTACCTCTGTCTTGAACGAAAATAATAGCCCCAACTCTTTTTTTTTTATTTTATTACCAATTTTATCTCTACTGAGATGAGCACTTTTGAGCAAATGCTAATTGATAACAGTTCTAGATAGAAAAGATTAAAAAGAATTAATGTGAAACAAAAATATAAGAATGAATACTTAAAAGCCACAAATAAGAGAATAAAGACTTAACAATAAAAAAAATAAATAAACAGAAACATTTTTTTTCCTAACAAAACTATTATTATGGGATTTCAGGGGGTTTTGCTCTAATATTAGGAGATTTCAGTGGGTTTTGCTCTAAAAAAATGAGTTCAAAGTTAATTTTACTAAACTGTTCCGAGTTTAGAGGATTTTGCTCTAAAAAATTGAGTTCATGGTTAATTTTACTGAGTTCAAGGAATTTTGGTAATAAAAAGCTAAAATAAAATAAAAGAGGAAGGAAAAGAACACTAATAGAAAGTAGTGTTGTTTGATATGTAAGAATGAAAGAAAATTGATATTTAGAGGAATTATAATTATATTATTTAATTCATTTAGAAATTAAGCACAAATTACTAATTTTGCTTTAATTCCAAGTATTAAGTTCTTTTTATTTTTCTCTCTAATTTGAAGAGGATAAAATTTAGTAGCTTACCTTTGAAATTTTCCTCTCCTTTTGTCTTTCTATCCTATTTTCTCTCATACCAAACAAGATAAATTCTCACTTTTTTTTTTTCTATTTTTCCTTCTAATTTTTTTTTTCTTTTTATTTATAGTTTATTTAGGGAGCGTTTGGTATAGGATTCGAATCCTATTCTTCAAATCTATAAATAGCTTTTATGTAGAAAGTTGGAAGGATAAAATTTATTATTCCAACTTTTTATATAAAAGTTGTTTCATGATTTAAAGAATAAGATTCGAATCCTGTATCAAACGTGCCGTTAATATTTATCTTTCTCTATAAATGGAGCTTAAGAAGCTACTTTTTTTTCGTCACTATAGTGCATATGATATTGGTTCACATTTTCAAGAAAAAAAATAAAAAATAAAAATCATACTTCTATTTTTACAATGCAAACGTCATAATCAAAATTTTTATCGCACGAGGGAACGAAAAAGAACAAAAGAAAATTGCAAAAGTAAGTATGGAATCATAACTTAGACTTTGTGTTTGGTTCGTGGAATGAAATTAAAATAGTAATGAGAATCATAATGGACTGGAATCAACAAACTAATAGGAATAATATTATATTGTATGAGTTGAAACTTATAATCAAAATTAGAATCATAATTACAATATTTGGTTTTACGCTAGAATGAAATAAAATAAGTATTTTATTGACTAAAATATTCGTAATTCTAAAAATATAATAAGTGAAAAAAGAGGTGAAGTATTGCGTTTTAGAATTTTGCTAATAGAAAAAAGGATTCCTTAGTCCCCCTCTCCCCCCCAAATTTGCAACCAAATCATAAAATTTATCAAAATGAACTTTCCATTTCAAGTCCCATTTCATTGAACCAAACGTGCTTAGGAGAAACAAAATTGTTTGCTATCAATAAATATACCATTCTTATGAAACTTCCTATTTTGGTTAGGGGAAATCACACAATATACGGTATTTCTGAAAAAAATTTGAAAAATACGGTAGTTTTGTATTTTTTAATGTGCAGTACGGTTTTTATTTAGAAAAAAACCATTTTTTAAAATAATAACTAGTTTCTAGTAACAAGTTTCCAGAAACTGATAACTAATAACTAAAGATATTTATAACTGGTACATAATTAGTAATCAGTAACCAGTTTCTTGAAACTAATAACCAGTAATCATTTTAAAAATGATATTTTTTAAAATATTTTTTAAAAAATGATATTTTTCTAATAAAAACCGTACAAAAATTAGAAATAGGTCTTGACTTCTATATATTTGTAATTTTTTTCGGTTTTTGTAGGTATAAGTGTTAAACCCTTTTGATTATTGTAAAATGCAAAAAACGTTTTAGCGGTATAATATATAACAAGCATTCATTTGTGAACTGCCATAGATTTTGTTGAATAAGCTAAAGAAATAAATGTAAGGAAAGTAATATAAAATTGCAAGTTTGCAACTTTTAGTATTAATATTACACATACGAATTTCCTATCTTTTCACAACAGAATTTTCCATAATATCGAGAAATTTTAGAAAAGTTTCGACGAAAATATCGATAAATACATCATACAAAAAAAATCGAGACAAAAAATCAAATGTCGTCATCCAATAAAGAAATTCTTTCAATAAGTTTGGAGTCCATGAGTTTAGATTAAATACTCATTCTAATCATTGTCCAATCTCATGCCTACGACACATATGTTATAGCTCTTTTTTTTTTTTTAAGGGGAGAATACGTTATAGTTTGAGGCTACATGATTTCAATTACACTTGTCCACATTTTTCATATGAAGATCAAGACATATTACAAGAATTTTAATCAAATAATCGAAATAGGAACACACAATATGTGTTCATAAATGTATTTAAGATTGTTAAAACTCTTCATAATATTAGTATTGTCTAAACCCAATATGACATCCCACGTGCATTTAAACCACTTTGGTCGCCAAGACTTATGGTCGGTGTGTGTGAGTTGGAAGGTCAGAATTTCAAACCTTGGTAGAGTATGTGTTATTTTTTTTTAATTTGTAGTAAGTGGTGGTCATTAGTTAAGCCTCACTTCTTTTAAAAAAAAAAACCACTTTGGTCATCATTTTGGTATTAATATATATATATATAAATAGGAAATATATATGGACACTAATTTAGTAAGTATTTTTTTTATTTATTTATAGGTATTATTTTGTTCAATTAAAATTCATCACGTACGTTTTTCTATGATAATAATTAGAAAAAAAAAATTAAATAATAAGTACTTATTTTTATTTTTTTTTAAATTACCTAAATTATATAACCATTATGATTATAATTCGACGACTAAAAAAGAATATTTATAAAAAAAAAGTACCTATGGATTGGGAGCTGTATAACGATAATGGTGATATTTTCATCCCTGGTAGTTGGTACACTACAAATAGGTGATATTAACTTTTTTTTCCGGAAATATCTGAATCAGTTTAATATTAGACAGTACCCTCGGTGTTTGTGAAAAAAAAATAAAAATTCCGGGCAAATTGAATGAAAAGAAAAAAAAGAAGGAAAAACGTTGGAGAGGCAAGGTGGGATTTCAGAACAAAACGGTGCGTTTCGTTGAGACCGTAAAACTAAAACCCCAAATGTGGCACAACGCTATAGCGTCGTCGTGGTGGTGCATCCCCGTTCTAAAACCCTACTGGCTCTGCAACTACACCACGGGCACCACCATTACAAGATCCCCAAAACCCCAAATGGCCTTGAAAACCCTTGACGAATCCGACGTGGGCATATTCTGCTACATCTCCCACCTCCCTGGCTTTCGCGGCGTTCTCAAACAAAGGTCTTTCTATTTTGCTTACTTATACATGTACCTTCAACTATGACACATATACACATATGTGTATAAAAAGAACGAAACTTCGAGATTATCGAATTTCTATTCAAGAAAAGAAGACACCCTTTAGGGGTCTTAATTATATTTTTAAGAACACATTATCTGAATCTTTAAGTTCTATTCGGATGCTTAGAAAATGCAGGAAAGTAAAGTATTAGATGAATTTAAATTTAGCGTTGTGTTGTTTTCCCGATATAATGAGC
Source organism: Trema orientale (assembly GCA_002914845.1). NCBI lineage: Eukaryota > Viridiplantae > Streptophyta > Magnoliopsida > Rosales > Cannabaceae > Trema > Trema orientale. Next base: position 321,976 of record JXTC01000121.1, read on the forward strand.
ATACCAGTTAGATAACTGTAAACATAATTGAACTGGAATTAATGTTGGGCGTAGTACTAAGGAGAACTATATTAGCTTTACCCTTTGGGTTTATTCTTTTAATCTATACATCATTAATTGTTGTTATTTTCGCCCCTTATAAGCTGTCATCGTGGTAATTGTTCTAGGTACTCCGACTTTATCGTAAAGGAAGTAGATACTGATGGAAATGTTGTCCATCTCACCTCTCTGGATGCACCACCAGAGGAAGTAAAGGTTTTATTTTTTTAATTTTTTTTTAATTTTTTATTATTTTTTTTTAACAATAACAAACCAATTTGTGCACAAACATATGTTTTGTTAATTTTGTAAATGTTCTAACCATTCAGACAGCGGAGGTGAATAGATCAGAGACAAATGAAGTGGGGAGCAAAAGTTATACGTCTGAAATTGAATCGTTTAGATGTCTTGCTGGTGACTGTGATGCTGAGCGTTTTGAAGCTTTTATTAATCAAATTAATTCTGGTGCTGGTGAAGAGAGCATTACACCGATTGTTCTTTCACCAGATTCTGATAAATCTCATCGAACGGTTCGTTCTGGTTTTCGTTTTGTTATATTTGTTTCTTTGTAGAATTTTTATGTCGTAGACATGGCAATTTTTAATGAGGGCCTAGTCGAGCAGCATTCAGTTTGCACTTATGAGTCTTATCTGGTGTCAAAATTGGGATGTTGCGAATCAATGAGAAAACTAACTAGAGAGCTTAATTGTTGGGTAGCCTTGTGACAGGGCTTGTCTTGAATATAGATAAGTTGTAAATGTAAAGGAGAGGTTTTATGCTATCATTAGGACTGGGAGGTTGAGACTTGAAATCAAATTGAGCCAATATCATAATTTGACCGGTTTTGCTTCTTGGTGGTTTAAGTTGAATTTTGGGTTTTCAATTGATTGCGAAGCACATTATTGGTTCAGAACTTCTGGTTGCTTCAAGTTAGACTTTATGAACTTAATCTCGTATTATCTTAGTTGTCTGTCATTAACAATTTTTTTTCATTCAATCTTTATTATTTCAGGCAATGCATAATTTTTTCAAGAAGAACTTTAAGTTCCTTGTGACTGATACCATTGATGGTCCAGATGCTTCATCAAAGTGCATTCGCGTGAGATTAAATTCTGGGGCCCAGAATAACCAAGTCAAGAACTCCAAGAAACGGAAGGGAAGAGGTGATAAACCTTTTGATAGCAGAGGTTCAGATGACTGGCCAGAGCATATTGGCAAATTCCTCAGGTAAAAGGGTGCTTGAATTTTTGTTACCATGATTACAATGTCATCAGTTATTGTTATTATTATTTTTTCTGTATCTGGTGCTGATGAAATATACAATTTATACACAATTGAAACTTTTTAGAAGTTCTTTCTGGATCAGGAAGAGTTGGTAATATACGAAGAAATCACATTTCGAAGAGATATTAATAAGAAGTCTGTAAATTTCAAGCAAAAAAAAAAAAAAAACAATACGTAAATTAATTTTTCTCATGATTGGTCCTCTCAAAACCCGTAATATTCGGATGTTGCGTGTATTTTACATGAGCAATATAGTTTTTACAGTATCAGATTCCATATTCCTAATATCATCTGAAAAGATAATTTACATTTAATTCTTGTTTGGATAAAGTATTAATTTATATATTAATCTGACACTGCTTATTCCTAATTTATCTTTAATCTTGCTAATGAAGACTCTCATATGCATGCAAGTTTCTGTTATGTTGCTGTCTATGGCGTTGTATTGCTTAAGCTGTTCTTGAGCCTCAATTGAAAGGTTCTCTTGATTGTTCATCTTAGGTTTCATCTCTACAAGGAAAACAAGGATTCACAGGAGGCATTAGGACTAATAGCGAAGATGCTTGGTATCCAGGTACTGGTTGCTGTCTCTTCTCCTTATTCTTTTTTTTTGTTGTTGGTTTTTACATAATATATATGTATACTTTACATAATATCATTGTAAGAGAATTTTGATTAAAAAGAAAAACAAAGGGTAAATCCAAGTGCACATGCAAAGAAAAGATTGAATACACAATGGAACTTAGCAATGTAGACATTGGTACAATAATGTGGATTGCCATCTTGCATGCATACATAAGTTCAGGTATTTATAATTTTTGAATTGGAAAAGGTTTTTGGTTTATCTGGTATAATGACAAAATTATAATTACAACCTTGTTTTTTCTTTACATGGAGCTTTTGTTTGCCGTATCTTTGGATCTTGAACGGATTTGTAGTTTTATGTTTTTAGTCTATGGTTATGAGTCAGGGAACACAATGCTTCAGTTAAGGAATTAAGCTTGCAGCTATAGTTAAGAATTTTTCATTCTTTTGCTCTCTTCCTCTTACTTGTATAGACACAGTTAGCCACAAATAGCAATAAAACACACATGTATCCTTGTTTCTTAGATCTCATAAGTGGTTATGACTTGTGTCCATCAATGTCTTCATGTCTATGTTTACACATCAAAATAGTAATCACCAACAAATATTTTGATGGTTTCTGAATGTGAGAATGGGATGTTAATCATTACAATTTCTTTTTATTCTTTAGTTGAAATGTTGATTGTTCATATAGAAAGAATATCAAAATCACATTCTGATTCAAAAATTTGAGGTAGGACAGATATGCTGAATTTCTCAAATGTCTTTACTAACTAACTTAATAATCCTGTCTGACAGCCAAGGTCATTTGGGTTTGCGGGGACAAAGGATAAGCGCTCTGTCTCAACTCAAAGGGTATTTTCTAACTTTCACTTTTGGTCTGATAATGGTACTCTATAAGTTGATGGTGTTATGAGTATGGTACTCTTGATGTTTATATGCCAAGTGCTTCGGTACGTTTGAATTATTATTGCCACATTAGGTGTGGATTTTTGAAGAAAAAATGGTATATTTAAGAAGTCTATAGCTTATTAGAAAATATTATCTGCTTGAAGAATGATGCTTAAAATGATGGTTCCTTTTGTGATTCAGGTTACTGTGTTCAAGCAGCGTGCTAGTAGATTAGCTGCCCTTAATGATAGGTTGATTGGTATTAAAGTGGGTGATTTCTGGTAAGACAAATGATTTCATAGTTCTACATTTTTTCTGTTCATACTTAGTTTTGGATACTTGCTTTTCTAATAGCTCGATTCTTATCAGCTATGTCAAGGAAGGACTTGTCCTTGGTCAACTCTTGGGTAATAGATTTACTGTCACATTGCGGTGAGGGTGTTTCCTCTCGGATAAATTTTTATGTTAGATGTGTCTTACAATCCCACTTCAGTTTGTACTCATTGCACTGACATATATTCCAGAGGAGTTGTTGCAGATTCTGAAGATACCATTAGAGCGTCTGCAAGTGCCCTAGGAAAACAGGGCTTTATTAATTACTTTGGTCTACAAGTACTTTCTTAATCTTTTCTCTCTATCCTCCGTGTGTGCCTGTGGTTTTCTGCTGTCCTATTTTAAAAGCTTCTTCTCTCAGTTCCTATTTTCTATTAGCTTCAACCATATTTAAATACTGGTGGACATCACAACCTACTGATTTCCAAGCTACGTACATATATGTTTTAAAGGGCCTTAACCTTAATTACTTACCATGACTAGATGACTGTAATCACCAAAAAATCATTTTTGCCAATTGCTTGTGGAAATCTACCAGTATGTTAATCCGTATCCCTTATCTTACTGACATGTATTTGAATGAACTAAGCGCTTTGGAAGTGGTTCTGTGCCGACTTACCTTATTGGATCTAAGCTACTCAGAGGAGAGTGGAAAGCTGCTGTAGACATGATTCTTGACCCAAGAGAAGGGGATATCCTTTTGTTGTTTCTCTTTTCTTCCTTCTTCCTCTTCTTCTTTTTCTTCTTCTTCTTCCCCTTTTCCCAATTTTTTCTTTTTTTTTTTTTTTTTTTTTTTTTTTTTTTTTTTTTGTGGTGGCAAAATAAGCATTTTGCAAATAACTTCCATTTTTTACTTGGTTGCAAGCTGCTTAAGGCAATTTTTTGAAAGATCAGTAATTGTTTTCTTCAACTTGATCTTTAATTACAAAGAAATGCGATCGCAAAGGCACGTGAATATTACAGGGAAACTAACGACATTGATGGGACCCTTAGGCAGTTACCTCGATACTTGGTTGCTGAGAGGGCTATAGTAAGTTTTTAACAATACTTTTTCCTGTATAAATTTCGTTTTTATAGAACCTGTGCTATTGTTTAGTGCTTCCATAAGTTTTCATGTAGCAAGAATGAAAAAGAAATTGTTGCTTCTGATGGATTATTCTATTCATGGTTTATACACTATTGTTGTTGATGTCTGTGTCTTCTACTTTTTAGCCTTATTCTTGTGCTTTATGGTAAGTTCATGGTTTTCTTTTCTCCCCTTCTCATACAGCTGCAGTGTTTGAGGAAATGTCCTGGGAACTATCTGCAAGCTCTGAAAGCGATACCAAGAACTTTGAGAATGATGTGAGTTTTTTTTTCAAGGAGGGAGGACTATGCAAGTCATTGCTCTTGCAAAAATTTATTGTTTTTAAACATTTGACTTGACCTCAGGAGAGGATATTTGTGGTCTCTATGTAATGGGGGTCAACGTGTTCAACCCGAACAAATATTAAACTGGAAAAATGCTAATATTATCACTGTGCTATTCAGGTATGTACATAGTTACCAAAGCTATTTGTGGAACCATGCAGCAAGTACAAGGGTGCAAAAAGACGGTAGTCTTTCACATGTGCTTTCTCTGAAGACACTATCTTAGGTCTCTTATGTACATGTTGGAGTCTGATTGTCATCATTATCGCATCATTATCCACCATGTTTGCAGGAACTGACCATGTTGTGGTGGGAGACCTGGTGTATTGTAAAGAACATGATGCGGAGGAGGAGAAAGAAATTGCTAATGCTGAGTGTGAAGATGAAGAGACTAACGATGTTCTTGATTCTCATGATTTAGATGAAATCTCTGGCACTGATCTTTCTGAAGAAAGGAAAAATCTTGTAAAGGTTTGTTATGCTTTTTTTAGCCCTTCGTTTGTTCTAAGCCTTCTCGAGCTGCTTTACCCAATTTATCTGGGAGGGAAGGCTTTATTTTATCAGCATTGCCTCTGGGTCAAGTTGTTGGTGTAGTGTCTGAATTTCAAATGATTGTGATTTTGGTGGTTATGAAAGGTACAGCATCATGAATATGTTCAATTAGTTTATTGTCGAAAGTGAATTACTTTGTGTAGAAGCATGAGAATTCTAAAAAGCTTCCTACCTTTTTTCAGGCTGTTACTGCAGATGATATCCTTAGTGGAAATTATACAATTGATGATGTCGTCCTTCCTTTGCCTGGGTATTAAATTATTAGCCCTGTCCCATCTGGTTCACACTTTCATATTGAAGTTATTATTCTTTCCTGAACTGTTGTTTTAATGTTTTTGGTAGTTCAAGGGTAATTCTTCCAACCAATGACATTGCCCAAGTTTATCATGATCTGGCAAAGAAGGTTTGTTGTTCTGGCCTTCTCCCTTATTTTGTTGTTTGTTTATATATCTAGTTTTTCTAACCCATTGTTCCTACGTTAAAATCCTTGTGGCAGAAAAAAAATAAAATCTCCTAATTGTTGTTTACTCACTGCTTTCAGGACGCAATCAGTTTGACAGAAAGTGCACACAACGTCAAGTATGTACCGAGTACTTCAAATACTCGATTAACAGCCATCCTCTTTTCCTCCCTAAACCTGCTATCTATTGTATCCTCCTTTCCTTCTAATTAAAATTGTCGCTTTTATTAATTTTTTCAGAGAATTCTCAATTACTAGTATGACTGGAAGTTATCGGCGTGTTCTTCAAAAACCAATCGATTACGAATGGTATGCTTTGAGTTCTAAATTTTCCTTTGCTCTTTGGATTTAGAAAAATCATTTCCGTTGGGATGTAATTGTTACTTGCATTCTGTTGTTGCAGGGAATTACTGACATATACAGATGGAACTGTGCCTTTGGCAGAAACAGATTTAGACATTATTGCTAAATCTAAACCTGCAAAATTGGCTGAAGAGGATCCAGTCAATGAAAACAAAGAGAGAAATGGGTCTAATTCCACAGAAAACTTGGAGCGCTCTGAGAATGACTTAGAGCTTCAAACAGATAATAACGAGGTGGATGGTGAGAGAGAAGTTAGGCTGCAAGTTGAATCTAATTCTCAGGAAGCTCAGATGGCTCTCAAGCTGAGATTTACCCTCCCGTCTTCTTGTTATGCAACAATGGCTATCAGAGAGCTTCTGAAGACATCAACTTCTGTACGTACTTTTAACTGTACAAATTATCTTTTTATATGCACATGCAGACATGCTTCTGGAAACTATACTAAAAATCGATTTTTGTCATATTATGAGGGAAACCCGTGGTTTTGTCTTACGATTCGAATAGAGAAATTCGAGTCTACTAACAGTCAAAACTTGTGTTATGTGCAATAAGTGCTCAACTTTATACTTAGGCTTAGACGTGCAAGAGTATTATAACCAGCGCACTGTTGAGCAATGACTCTCAGTCCAATGGAATGGAAGTCAATTATAGTATCTTACGGTAAAAATCTGACGGCATTTTAGAACTAGCTGAAGAAGGTGACCCCAGTCGTACTCCTCCAACTTAAATATTAACAATCTTGTTTAAGGACTGCATGTCTTGAACTATGCTCATTTTTGTGTTGCGGACGAATCTATTGCATATCAATCTTTCACCTTTTTGTGCAGGTGGCCTTCCACAAAACGTTAAACTACTAGGGAGCGGTTCGGGAGTTTCGTGGCATTCCAGGACAGGGCGTATGGGACACCTGTGGGCCAATGTACAATTTTTGAGCGCAGCAAACACACCAAAAGAGGTGTTACAAACCTTAAATTGTATATTGCAAAGGGAAAAATGGTTTAATTGTATTTGTATCCCATATTTACAAATTCCACCTTTATCAGTCAAACTTATTTTTCATTGTACTCTTACCTTCTTTGTTTCTATCAAATTCCCGTTTAATTTATTTTTATTTCCTCGACTAGCACTTTCACATGAAGTAAGGACTAATTCTCACTGTGAATCATTTGAATGGAAATAACTTGAAGTGTTATACGAATGTTAAAAAATAATAAACTCAATTAGCCATCAATGTCACATTGATCACAGATAATATTAGGTGTCCTCAACGCATTTCACCGGTGAATTATCATTGTTCAATAGCGTCATCGTTCAATTGGTTTATTGAAAATTATTACAAATAAATTTAAAATCATTTATCAATTAATTTATGACAATTTACTCCACGATATTAAAATTTTAATAAACTAAACTTGTTGAGATAGAGATACCTAGCACTATTATCCTCTTCACACCGTGATGAATGCAACAGAGAAAAGCTTTAACTTCATCTTTCCAGCTCAACAAAAATGCGTAACCAGATCAATATATCCCACTTAAAAAAGTATATAATACTTTCGGCTAAAAGGAGAGTAAAATTACTTTCGATTACTAATTACACATATAACAGAGAAGCCACATTGATACTCGGTTCTCGACTTGAAGTTAAAAGCAGTTTCACCATATCGGCTGTAAGGCATTACACGAAACTTAAATAAACCAAAAAGCAAAAAAATTGATCATTCAAAGGCTCTTGTTACAGAATTAGATAGCCTAGAAATTAGCTAGAATTAATTCCAAGAGAAAACTCAATGTGCAAGCAAGTATAATCAAGTCATTCATTGAATAAAGAACCGAATTTCGCAGCCAATATCAGCACAACATACAAATGCAAAGTCGACAGATTTCAGCACAAAACCACAGACTTAGACTAAACTCTCAAATTTATACCCAAATGCAATGGATTAAACCTCTAACAACATAAAAACTAGCAAAACCCTTAAACCCCCAAATTTAATTCAATTTTGACCCCCAAAACTTTTTCCCACCTCCCAAACACATTCTAATCCCTAAAACCATATTCACCAAAACCCACCCCCACTACTATATCGGAACATATCTCTTCACAGCCTGCTTCCCCGCGACCGCCGCCGCCGCCGCAATCCCCCCGATTGCCCCCGCAATCGCCGCGGACCTCGGCCCCGCCGCGGCCTTATAGAGCGCACCGGTCCCGAGCCCAGCCACCACAGTATTCAACAGATCATCGTGACCCCTCAATTGAATAACCCCACTCTCCAAACCGGCGAAGATCAAGCCGAGAACGCCGAGGGAGTTGCCGTACCTCCGCCCGACGTGGCCTCCGGAGTTGAGGACGCGGTTGATGCGGAGCTTGAGCGTGTCCCCCGGCTCGGCCGCCTTGAGACCCTCGAAGGAGCCCTTGGCGCCGCCGATGATCGCGCCGGAGAGGTAGCCACAGCCGGTGTAGTACTGAAGGTTCTCGCCCCATGATCGGTGAGGCTTGGAGGCTTCCTCGATGAAGAGGTGTTCGGGCGCGGTGGGGAGATTGTAGAGGTTCCGAATGGGGACCTGGAGATCTTGGTAGGGGTTGTAGAGACGGCCCTTCTGCTCGTCGTGGTTGTGATTAGAAGAATCCGCCATTGAAGAAGAGCTAGGTCAACACGAGAGATCAAGAGAGAGAGAGAGAGAGGGTTTCAGGCTGAAACTTCTGGGGTGGGCGCCGTAAACCCTAGAAAAATGGCGAAAAGAAGGAAGGAAGTAGAGGGTTTAAGGCCTTTGGCCAGCTGACTTGGCCTTCTGGATGTTTTCTGCCGATTTTTGTTTTGTTTTTTGTTTATTATTTTTTTAAATTTATTTATTTTATTTTATTTTTATTATTTTCTTTTTCTTTTGCGTGTGTGGACATAAAAGGAAGGCTTCAATGGTAGTCAAAATTTTTCGACTACTGTTGCATGTATAATATTTAAGTAATTTTTAATATAAACTAAAGGTAAAAAATACGTAAAAGTAAAAGAAAAAGATATAAAAGAAATGTAGAGAGAATTTTCTTAATATTCCATTCTTTTTCTTTGTATACAATACATGCTTAATGACATATTTATAGGCTTATAATCATAAGTGCTAGAATACCAAAAGATTATATATATTACAATGTAAAACACTATTTACTAGATTTAAATGGGGGATAGGAAACCTAAAAATTAGGGGTTATAGAATATGAACATCCACATATAAATTAATATATTCATAACACTCTCCCTTGTATGTTCATTAAAATATACATCAATAAAACTTTACTAGGTAAAACTCTTTGGGACGAAAAACTTAGTAGAAGAAAAAGAGTGCAATATTCTTATTATTTGTTAAAGTTGCCTCATTAAAAACCTTGCTAGAAAAACCCAATAGGACAAAACCTCAGCGAAGGGAAAAAGAGTACAATATACATCATTTAGCTACTGCATAGGCTGCCTCATTAAAACCTTTAGTCAATAAAAACCCTATGAGACAAAAATTTGACTAAGAAAAAAGAGTACAGCTATATACTAATTTGCTCCTCCTAATAAGGACAACACTATTAAACAACGCATACTAACCAACAAAATAAGATGTTTCATAGGTATGTAGTGCTACATTGCATCGTTCACATATCCTAATTTCCGCAAGAATTTGTAGAATCAGTATTTTCCAGCTGTGCCAAAATTGCTTTAATCCATACAAAATTTCTACAATTCAATTAAATATATGTTCCATGTTGGATGTAATCTTTACTAATTCTAGGATGTTCATACGAATATTAATGTCTAGTTTTAATACGACATCCATGAGACGCATATCAAATCTCCCATTAACTGTCATACTAATCAGGTAATGGAATGTGATCATATTTATAGAAAGGAGAATAAGTTTCGTTCTAGTTAATGTCTAGTCTCTGTGAGAAAACTCCTGGCAACTAGTCTCACTTTATATCTTACTACCTCATTATTCTCGTTACACTTTCGGACAAACATCTACGTATATACAATCGATTTCATATTGTGGGGAGCTTGTACAACAAGTCCGAATATATTGCTTTTAGAAAGCGAGATTAGTTTGCCTGAATTGCCTCTTTTCATCATGGCCAACCATGTTTATGCTGTCATTTAACCATACTCATGAGTTCTGAATCCAGATATATCTTGAGTCAGCAAGAGTAACTGTTGTGGCAAATACATCGTCGACGATCAAAATTTCTGTTCAAATTTTCTCCTATATTTACAAAATATATCGAGATCTCAAAATTTTCATCGATCACATCTACTTTATGAGCCATATTTGGAGGATTTAATTGTCCATTATCTCGGTCTATTTCTCAGTATTGGCTATAGCTCTTTGACTAAGATCTTTCTCTTCAGGAGATTCTTTAAGTGACGCCGCTTTTCTTTTCCGCGGATTCTTATCTTTAGCACCAATTTGCCATCATGCTTCTGGCGTTTTTCGAGCTCGATTGGTTATGTGTTGTTAATAGGGATTAAAACCATTATTGGGGTATTAGCAGTAGGAGTTTAAGATCTTTTGTCACTCTTATAGTATCTGTAAATGTCTTTGGCAGTTGAATTGCAATCTATAGTAACTATATTATTTTCTGAAAACTTCTAGTTTACTTTTACTTGTACAAGAAAAATACTTAACTAGTATTCCTTCTAGGAATTTTCTCGATATTCTTTCACACTACAAGTGTTATTTCTCCTCCTAATGTCGAGAAATGTGCCTTGTCCAATTGGCATTTAGTAAATATGTGGTAGATAAATTACCCATTAGAAGTATTTAAGAACACTTATAATCAAAGCGGTCCAATAGGCAAACATGTGGCTCAACCACAAACTCGCAGGTAATAATAATTTTTTATACTCGTGCTCATGTACAAGTTATAATGGGGATACATGTGATATGCAGATGACCGAATCTGAATCAGCGCTATTATGTGGTTAATATCATATCCCCAAACAATAAAAGGCAATTTTGATTTCAATTTGTAATAAGCTTTTTGCTTTAATAAATGACTCTAGTAGGTCATCTTGTGTAAAAGTGTGAGTCACATGATGCCCAACTTTTATCCCATTTTCCAGGAAATAATGACTCTAGTATTGAAATATGAATTTACCAATATTATCAAGTCTTCTAGACTTATCAGGATAATATGAAAATTGCGCTTAATTATAAGCTAATAATTTGAGTAAATAGTTTGTCAAAGGTCAAATTATAGATAGACAATAGGCTAACATAAGACCAATGCATTTAGACATCTGTCAAAATTATAATTAACCGAAATAACCCTTATATATATTCCCTTGGATTTATTGTAAATTACAGTGGTACCAGCGACGACCTTTTAACTAATTTGCCTTGAGCACACTTATCACAAATTCATGTGAATGATACTTCTGATTCTTGAATGGATGTCAGTCATAATTCTCAATACTTCGGTTCATCATATTAGACTTAGGATAACCTAATCGATCATACCAATCCTTCAGAATTTGATTATTGAACTACAGATTCAACGCAGCATGCCTACAACTTATGATATAAAAGTGTAATATAAGCTTGTGGATAGGCTCTTCTAGAACCATCTATTTATTTAACAATGCCTGAAATTGTAATATATACCCTTCATAATAAGACATATCCATAAGGTATCTACTATTCCATAGGATAATGTGCATAGTTGCACTATCTACTAAACATACTTCTAATTTATTTCTCCACAAATATTGCTTTATTATGTCAATTAATGCTCAGGGAAAAATAATAATAAGAGGACAATATACTACAATATAGAAAAATAAAATAAAAACATAATAGAGTATAATACAATTCGGTGAATAAATAAATAACTAAAAACTATATCAAAGAATTATCTAAACATATCTGAAAAACTAATGATAATAAACAACTGCAATAATATTTAAGCTCAATTACTCCTTTTTGGAGTCCACATAAAAAAAATACTGATATTTAGTAAAGTTATTTCCTCTGCATAGGCCATTTTCTTTTAAGGATGTGCCATATTCTTAAATGCACTTAACACTTAGACTTATACTTCTGGTACAACTCAACTAGATATTTTAGGAGTACTATAGGTACATCTTGAATAATAGACATGATCCACATTCCGAGTTTGCTCGCTCATTATACCTTCCCTCTTCTAGTGGGTATTTTTGAATGTTTTCCAACGAGTATGTTCACAGTCATTTATTGTTCTTATGTTGTTCACATCTATCACGCTTGTGATTAATACAATATTCACTTCAGGAAATGTTAAAGTGCCATTATACCTAGTCCGATAATTTTTCATCAGGAACTCATTATTCTTCTTTGCTACTAGAAGGCAAGTAATGTGTATAGAGTACTTCTGAAACTTTCTCTCTCTGTACTATTACTACAGGATCATGTTAAACATGATTAAATTGTACTCTGAAATAGACTTAAAGTCCTATAGGTGCTAGTATAACGAATAAAATTATTTGGTAGGATCACGAATTTCTAGTGATCGGATTGATCCTTAATTAAGGCTATTTTAGAGAACACTAAGATTTTTAATAGTGAGGTATTAACCTTTTAAAATTCTCATTATTCTTCGCCATATTTTGGGTCGACGTCTTATTTTCTTCTTTAATGGTCTAACTTAAAGCATTAGTATTCAGATGCATTTTAGCATCAATAACCCATCTCTAATATTTATTTCTATAAAGTTCAAGGGCATCGAACTCGAGTTTAGATAATTTTATCATCTAAATTGGCCCAAATATTCATATGTCACGAAATTTTGATCACAACAAAATGTATTACAAAGTATACACATGATAGCAAGTCATAATATAAAATTGGAACGTATAATACTTAACGTTCAAAGTGTAATAATACAAATTAAGTAGTAGAGAAAAATAAACAACAATGGTTAATGGTATAATCATACGACAAGTATATCTTATGAAATATCATACCATCAGGCCTATACAAATTTTGATCAACACATATATTCACAAAAGTGATTCAAGAGTTCATAGGATATTCATCAAATATATGATTCAAATATCTTTATACAAAAATTAATAAACCAGAAAATATAAAGATGTCTTTTAGGTCTCAAATATATTAGTTGTATTAAAAGGAGAAATACCATCAAGATGAGAGCTTATATAACGAGTTAACGACAAATAAAATCAGTAGTAAAAATAAAAATAAATACTTCATTCTATAATAATTATCAAAAACATAAGGAACAAATTGGTTATATCATGTAATGATCAAGGAATAGCCAATTTTGGATATAAAACCAATTTACTTTGATAGTCTAACTTCTCATAATAAATGCTCAAAATAATAGATAAAAGTGTTAGGAATTTTATTTCCTATGTTGGGCCGAATTTTGGGCTGATTTCGGTCATTTTTGACTTAAATCATAGAGTTTCAACCCATTTTCGACCTACTAAGGACTAGAACGACCCTCATTTTGTCCGTTGAAAACCCTATTTGGTTCTAGGGTTGATAAAGTGACGAGCCAATTCAGAAAGATCGAATCTGACAATTTAGTCTCTGTCAGATTCGGTCGACCGAAAGTGGCTTTTCGGTAGACCGAAAGTTGCCGAGAGCCATTTTCACTTTCTGTGATTTTCGGTCAACCGAAACTGGCAAAATCAGTCGACTGATTCTGTCAGCCGGTCGACCGATTCTGCCAGCAAAGAAAATTTTTCAGTTTTCGGCTATTTTAGTCGAATTTTTTGGGCATTTCGGTTAATTTTCTTTGCACCATTTGTCTTGTATGTTAGATTAAACACGATAAAGCAGCATGTTGCCAAAGTAACCTCTGTTGTGTAGTTTTGTTTAGTCTAACGTATAAAGATGTTGTGGGTTTGTTGTTAATGCGGATAACTATCGGCCCAAAGGAAGATGGTTATTTGGCATGACAATAAATACACCTGTGATAATGAGTATGTGACGGTTGTTTAGTTTCCATGTGAGCAATAAATCGGCCCAAATGAAGGTTTATTGTTTGACAGGATTTATCGTCAGTATTTGATTATTACACTTGAGAGTACCACTTACAAGTTAATACGTCGGCCCAAAGGAAGGCCTATTAATGTTGCGCTAGGTATCTTGTGATGGTAGCCCACCTTATATGATATATGTCATATATGCATATTTTGTGATTATATTGTATGCCTATATATGACACTTAAGTTGTGAGCATGTTTATTTATGGTATTATTTTGTTCTCTATACAGTTTCTGCTGCTAATTTTTCTGCCAACTTGAGTACTATTCCTGTGCTTACGGGCACAAACTTTAAGTCCTGGAAAGAGAATGTCATGATCGTACTGGGTTGTATGGATCTTAACCTGGCACTTAGAAAGGACCAACCCCCTGCTCTTACGGAGGAAAGTTCCACTGAGGATAAATAGAACTTTGAGCTTTGGGAAAAGTCCAATCGTATAAGTGTCATGATCATGAAGCGCTCTATTCTAGAAGTCATACGGGGCTCTTTGCCAAACGAGGAAAATGCTAAGGATTTCCTTGCTGCTCTTGAGAAATTATATCTCAAGAATGAAAAGGGTGAGATGATTAGTAACTTGGGGAAACTCATCTCAATGAGGTACAGTGGCAAAGGAAATATAAGGGAGAACATCATGCAGATGTCTCATTTGGCTGGCAAGCTTAAGGAATTCAAGTTAAAAATTAATGAGGATTTACTTGTGGCCTTAGTTTTGCTTTCTCTTCCTAATCAGTACGGGAACCTACAGACCATATATAACGCCCAAAAGGACAAATGGAATATTAATGAATTAATAGCCATTTGTGTTCAGGAGGAAGAGAAAATCAAAGCCGAAAGGCCTGAAAGTGCTAACTTGACCACTACCTCTAAGGCAAAGAAGAGGAAAATGGATAAAGTTAAGGAAGCTGCAGGGGTTCCACCTGTTAAGGCACAGAAGAAGCAAGTTGAGGAAGGTTGCTTCTTTTGTGGAAAAAGTGAACACCTAAAAAAAGAATGCGTTAAGTATAAAGCTTGGCGTGTTAAGAAAGGTAAGCTTCTTATTTATGTCTGTTCTGAAGTTAATTTAACTTATGTACCTAAGGACACTTGGTGGGTAGATTCGGGTGCTACTACTCACGTTAGTGTTTCCATGCAGGGTTGCATGTGGAGCAGAAAGTCAAGTGATGATGAAAGACTCATCTATGTGGGCGACGGTCAAACAGCTTCGGTGGAGGCCATTGGGCACTTTAGATTGTATTTGAATACTGGAAAATATTTAGATTTGTATGAGACTTTTGTGGTACCGTATTTAAGGCGAAATTTGGTTTCTATTTCTGTATTGGACAAATCTGGATTTACTTGTTCTTTCGGAAATAATTTATTTAGTCTTATGTGTGATTCAATTATTGTTGGTACCGATTTTCTTATTGACAATCTTTATATGGTAAATATCCAACCCTCCGTCAATGAAACTTTGCATGTTAATTCAAGAGGTACAAAACGAAAATTAACTAATAAGGACTCATTGATGTTATGGCACAGACGCTTAGGACACATTTCTAAACAACGAATTGAACGTCTTGTGTCTAATGGGATCCTTGGTCCCCTTGATTTGGCAGATTTTACCGTCTGCGTTGAGTGTATAAAGGGAAAACAGACAAACGTTAGGAAGTTAGGTGCCAATAGGAGCTCTAGCGTCTTAGAACTGATACATACAGATATCTGTGGTCCATTCCCTACGGCTTCTTGGAATGGACAACAGTACTTTATCACGTTCATAGACGATTATTCTCGCTATGGGTATATATACTTAATTTATGAGAAATCACAATCACTGGACGTATTTAAGGCTTATAAAGCTGAAGTTGAAAATCAGCTTGATAAGAAAATTAAAGCTGTCAAATCTGATCGTGGTGGTGAATACTACGGTCGGTATGACGGATCAGGTGAGCAACGTCCAGGGCCTTTCGCTAAGTATTTGGAACAGTGCGGCATCGTCCCGCAATACACCATGCCTGAGAAACCTAGCATGAATGGTGTTGCTGAATGACGCAATCGGACACTAAAGGATATGGTAAGGAGTATGATCAGTCATTCCACCTTACCAGAATCACTATGGGGAGACGCACTCAAAACTGCAGCATATATCCTTAATAGAGTACCGAGCAAAGCAGTAGCTAAAACCCCTTATGAACTCTGGACTGGGCGAAAGCCCAGTATAAATCATTTACACATATGGGGTTGTCCAGCCGAATGAAAAGAAACTGGACTCAAGAACAGTAAGCTGCTATTTTGTTGGGTATTCTGAAAGATCCAGAGGCTATAAGTTTTATGATCCCACATTAAAGTCTTTCTTTGAGACGGAAAATGCCAGATTTCTTAAGGATATTGAGTTTGGGAGGGAAGATAAGGTTAAGAACATTGTTTTTGAAGAGGAATTCGTTTCTCTTCCTATGGTTGCTATTGGCAATGGTCAGGACATTCAGGATCATGTTCCTGACAATATCATTGTTCAAGATGCAATCACTCCAGTTCAAGACAATGTTCAGGAGGTTCCTGTCCCAGTTGAGGTAAATGCTCCTGTAGAGTAAACTCAACAGCCTCAAGAATTAGTGCCTTTAAGGAGGTCCATTAGAGAAAGAAGAAGTGCGATTCCGGATGACTATGTCGTTTATCTCCAGGAACATGAGTTTGACATTGGGATAGTGGAAGATGATACAATCAACTTCACACAAGTCAAACAAAGTTCCAATTCTCAAAAGTGGATCGATGCCATGAATGAAGAGATGAAGTCTATGAGAGACAATGGCGTTTGGGATCTCGTCAAATTGCCTGAAGGTGCGAAGCCCATTGGTTGCAAATGGATATTTAAAACCAAACGGGATTCGAAAGGCAATATTGAGAGATATAAGGCACGTCTTGTCGCTAAAGGCTTCACCCAGAAGGAAGGTATTGACTTTAAAGAGACCTTCTCTTCGGTTGCTTCGAAGGACTCTTTTAGAGTAATTATGGCACGTGTGGCTCATTATGATCTTGAGCTTCATCAGATGGACGTTAAGACAGCGTTTCTCAATGGAGACATTGATGAAACAATATATATAGTACAGCCAGAAAACTTTGTATCGGGAGATCCAAAGTCTATGGTTTGCAAACTTAAGAAGTCCATCTATGGTCTCAAGCAAGCTTCTCGTCAATGGTACCACAAATTTCATGAGGTAATCATCTCGTTCGGTTTTGAGGTGAATCCTGTTGATGATTGTGTATACCATAAGTTCAGTGGGAGTAAGTTTATCTTTCTGGTGCTTTATGTTGATGACATACTACTGGCAAGTAGTGATATAGGCTTACTGCATGACACCAAGAGATTTCTTGCGAAGAATTTCGAAATGAAACACCTTAGAGTCGCCTCTTTTGTATTAAGTATACAAATACATCGAGATCGTTCTCGGGGTATCCTTGGGTTATCACAAAAGAGCTATATCGACAGAGTGCTCAGTAGATTTAGTATGGATAAGTGTGCACCAACGGACACTCCGGTGTCTAAGGGAGATAAATTTAGCCTCAGCCAAAGTCCCAAGAATGATGTTGATAAAGAAGCTATGCAACAGTTTCCTTATGCTTCAGCTATAGGGAGTCTGATGTATGCTCAAGTATGTACGCGTCCGGATCTTGCGTTCATAGTTGGTATGTTGGGCAGATACATGAGTAACCCTGGAGTGGATCATTGGAAGGCAGCAAAGAGGGTTATGAGGTACTTACAGAGAACAAAGGAATACATGCTCACTTATCAGAGATCGGATATTTTGGAGATCATTGGGTACTCCGACTCTGATTTTGCAGGATGTCTAGATAGTAAGAGATCCATATCGGGCTATGTTTTTCTTTTAGCTGGAGGAGCTATTTCCTGGAAGAGTGCTAAGCAGACACTCGTAGCTACTTCCAATATGGAGGCAGAATTCATAACTTGTTATGAGGCATCCAATCAGGGAATATGGCTACGAAATTTTGTCACCGGGCTGCATGTAGTAAATGGCATTGAAAGGCCATTGAAACTTTATTGTGACAATAACTCGGCAGTCTTATATTCTAACAGCAATAGGAGCTCATCAAAGTCAAAGCACATTGACATTATGTTTCTAGCTGTTAAAGAAAGAGTTCAGAGTCATTTAGTGTCAATTGAGCATATCGGTACAAACTCTATGATAGTGGATCCGCTCACCAAAGGTTTACCACCTAAGGTCTTTCACGAGCACACTGCTCGTATGGGTGTTATATTTTTGGATGGTGTGCAGTTTTAGTGGGAGTTTGTAATTTGGTTTAAATGCTTATTGTGTGACACTTGTTTATGTTTGTTTACTGCAGTATTTGGTTATTGATGATGGTTTTCATTGTAGACTCCGTTCATTATATATTATATGATGCATTTCATATTTTCTGGCTTTCCCATTATGGTTAACAATAAAGTTTACGGTAATACACTAAAGGGGAAAGACTACGGTCGATCTCAATAAAGTTCGAGTGGACCAGTTGGAAATAGACACGGTAAATCACATTGCATGTAATTTCTATGCCACATTCCATACTCGATCTATGTTATTCGGGTGTATTAGTACGGTGATCATTGAGGGTTCTAGTTGCCATCCAAATAAGTGCGACGACGAGCGCTTTGGTTTCGTGCTGATATGTCTGATGGACGGGATTGCAACTTCGGGGATATTCAGGAATAATATGGTGTATTAATGGCCATACTTCAGTTTTGCAATACAATTGTATTTGGTTCATATGTGACCCAAGTGGGAGATTGTTAGGAATTTTATTTCCTATGTTGGGCCACATATTTTATCAATTGTATTGGGCCATATTATTCTTAAACAGACCCAATAAGTAATTTAATTAAGGTTGGGTCAGGATATCCAACTGGATATGGATACCAATGTAGATACCCTGTTAGTCACCCAGTTAGGGTTTGATGGATACCCAACAGGGGACTATATAAAGAACCTATTAGGGTTATGGTCCCTGTAGCCAAAAGAATACGTACGCTCAATTCTTTGTAACCCACCAATAGTTACAGAGAATTCCATCTGAGTGACATTAGGTTTTTAGGCTACAGAAGATCAAATTCTCTAGCGATTACAGTCAATTACTATCGCTTCTGCCTTCGGTTTATCGTCCATACTACGGTATTCAATCATGGACTCAGGTATACTCAATGAATCCCTTCCTATCAGTTTTACATGAATGTTCTAGGATTTTGTGTTTGGTTTTGTAATCCCATATATTCATGCTAACAAAAAGTTCTCGAAAATTGTTCGGATATATTTTAATATAGTAATATAATTGTTTCACTTCAGGTGGTTATGTAATTATATATATAAATATATACATATATATGGGTTTGGTTTAAATGGTATATATATACACTTAAATGAATGACAATAATATGATTGTTTATTTTTAACCGTATGAAATATGCACATCACTTCTAGGTCGTGCAAAACCGCATAAGTATATGGATATTCCACAAATTAGAATTGGAATTTTACAATTTGGTATATATATATATTACCCTTACAAAATACATTATATATATATATAACCATTACATATGTCATAGATCGTATTTTATCTATAGCTCTTAAAATTTATTCAGCAAATTTTTCTATTTTCTTGTACTTACATTTACATTACTAGGGTACCATACACAATTTTATTAGCATTTTCTACTTCTACGGTGCTATATGTGACATTATTTGGTTATATAAGCGTAGATTTCAAGGAATTATGTATTCATCTTTTAATGTCAATACTTATATTGACTATAGCAAACCCACAATTTTAAATTGCAACATTCTCTTTGGAGAATTTGTAAAGCTATATAATAAGTAATAAAACTTGAGCAACGGCTCCAAGTATGAGATATAATTCTCACAGAGGCTAGCTACTACTCTCTATAAATAACTAATAATATCCAGAAATTTAAAGAGGATTAAAATTAACCAAGAGAAAGAGAATATACCTCAACGGAAGCACCTCTTGACAATATGTAAAATCAGTGGCTAGAGATTCGTGCTGATAATGTATTATAAACTAAAGGCAAAGTATAAAATAGAAAATGCACAAAAATAAAAGAAGAAGATACAAGAGAAATGTAGAAAGAATTTTCTTAATATTTCACTCTTCTTCTTGTATACAATACATGCTCAATGGCATATTTATTGGCTTACAATCATAAGTGCAAGAATACCAAAAGATTATATACATTACAATGTAAAACACTATTAACTAGATTTAAATAGGGGCTAGGAAACCTAAAGGTTAGGGGTTATGGAATATGAACATCCACATATAAATTAATATATTCATAATAATTTTAGATTTATAACATGATAATAAGAATTATTGCATGTATAATATTTAAGTAATTTTAGATATATAACATGAAAATAAGAGTTATTTTTTAAAACATTTATGGCCAAGGGCAAATGGGAGGAGCAAGCTCTACTTATTGTTTTTTCCGTTTTTTAATTTTATTTTTTATTTTCAATTTCTAGTTTGCCCCTAGTAAAATTATTTGTCTTACAATAATAAGATATGAATATGAATTGAGTGTATTTAAATAGAAATTGTGGAATTAGTTATATATGAGATATTTGGCCCACTGGGGTTAGCTCAGATGGGTGGAGTGGAGATTGAATATTAGGTCGGGAGTTCTATTCCCAGAATGCATACGTTATTTTTTTTCTTTATAATAAAGTGGAAGTCATTAGTTAAGCCCAACTTTCTTTTTTTTTTTAAAAAAAAATTATGATTAATTTAAAATTTGCTTTTTATTCATTTTTGAAATCAAATGATTTTGAAATCAAATTTGAGAAAGAATAACGAAATTGGAAAATACTTTTCTTACTCCCTATATTTAAAATGAGGCTTGCTACGATCAGACACGACTAACGTGTCTGAACGATCTCGACCTTTCATCACTGTGGGGTCCACGTGGGTCTCACAGTGATAGACGGTCGAGATTGGTCAGACGCATCAGCCTTATTATAGCATAATTCATTTAAAATTCCTAAACCTTCATGAAAATAGGAAAGTAAAGACAAAATCACATTAAAAAATTCAATCCAATTGCCAAAAATTAGATATTCAGTTATATTTAGATTGGATTATATGTTAAATCTAAATTTTTTAATTGGATTGGTTTGATTGATAGATTTTACTGTGAAAAATCAAATTAGAACTAAATTAAACCAATCGATATTAAATAAATAAAAAAGAATAATACTAAGCGTATCAAAATTTATACCAAATTTTTAATACCAATACATGTGGCATTTGAATTGGCACAATTTAATTAGTGTATTAAAACTTACCACAAATAAATTAATCATATTCACCAATTGAATATTACCAACTCACATGTCACATGTGTTGGTATTAAAAATTTGGTAAAAATTTTGGTACACTTAGCATTATCCAATAAAAAATATATCTAAGCATATTTCTATTTTTTTTTTTGGGGCTTGTGTATTTTTTATTATAGACCTTGTCACTAGATTGAATAAAAATCTTGACCGAACTAAGTAATATACTCCTCAAATTCTCTCATAATTTACCGCATCTTCTTAAAAACATATTAGGAAAAACCCAAGAGTTTAGAAATTTTTGTTTTTTGTTTTTTGTTTTTAGTTTGAAATATATCAGAAAAAAGTCCCAAAAGAATGGGGCCGTAACCGATTACAATTACAAAAACTGATCCACTCCAATATAGGTAAATCCAATATAGGTTACTAATTGGATTGGATCAGTTTTTATAAGTAAATGAAATTGGATTGGATAGCAATTTCTCAAAATTTTTGTAATTAGATTAGATGAAATATGGCCAAAGTAGGTTCGATTCCAACTGATAAGTACCCCTATTTACATATAGTTTTACTTAAAGTCAAATTAGTTGTTAAGTTTATATTTTTATCTGTATGAGAAATTTTTAAATGGAGGATTTATCTTTTCATTTCAGCATTGTAGTTGTTATCCGTACTTTTCTGTCTTTTTGGTGAAACTTGTTTGTGATTTATCCAAGTAACAACTAAATTATTCAAAGCTTAATGATATTGATAACTCTATGAAAATAGAGTTATTTATGTTCTTTTTCTTATTTATTTTGTGTGTTTTTGTGTAATTTTAGTTTAATTTAGGTTATTTATAGTTAATTTGATTTTTAATATTTAGATATAATTTTATTTTATTAGATTTAGTTATTTTATTTAATTTAGTTAATTTAATTTAGTTTGGATAATTTAATTTAGTTTTATTAAATTTGGATTATAGTTTTATTTGATTTATATTGTAATTTAGTTTTAATTTGTTTTATTTTGATTTAGTTTAATTTTTATTTTGACTTAGATTAAAAAAACAGAATAGAAAAATCGGAAATGAACAACCAGATGTGCGAGTGGGAAAAAGAAGTGCTGGCACGATCTTGACCGTCTGTTTCCACCATCCGAGGCACTAGTAGAGCGTGTGCACACCACGCGGGAGCAGGCGTGCGTGAGTCAGCGGAGACAGCTGGGGCCCGTACTGCAGCAGCATTCAAATCGTGTCGGATCTGATGCTTTGCGTACTTCCTATACCCGGTTTTTCATCCATTTATCCGTTGCCACTTCAGCCAAGTGACTTTGACAATTTCATTAACTAATTCGAAGCAAGATTCGTGCCAAATTCACGAAATTTTGCCGCACCCGATCACATCCCACACCCCAAAAAACGTGAATAAAGAGGAAGAGAGAGAAAAGAAGAAAAGAAAAATTGTGGGAAATTGACACATCACTCAGCCAATCAGACCGCACCTTTAGAAACGTGGGAACTTGCACAACACTCCAAGCTCAGTTATAATTAACCAGAAAATGTGGGGAAAAGAGACACAAATTTTGTGAGAAAAAGCTCAACTTTTTCTAGAGAGAGAGTGTGAGATAGTTCAATGTTAGACTAGTTTTTAGAGAGGCTAGAGAGGTGATCTTAATTGTATAATTTTTCTGTTTTCCAGCTTTAATTCCTGAGAGTGCTTCAACGTTTATAAATTTAGTTTGTTAAATTCTTCAATATTTTTAGTTTTAATATATTATTTTCTAGTTTCTCGAATAAATTCAGTCATACTTTCTTTATGTGGTGATTTAAACTAGATTATAATTTTATTTATTTTATTAGTTGATCTTTTACTGCAATATTGTCTCTTTGATATATTGTCGATCTTAGATAACTAATAAGATAGATTATTTTTTGTATTAATTGGAAGAGTTTCTCTTATTGAATATTTTAGATTAATATTTGTTCTTAAATGCTATATTTTTCAGTTATATGTTTGGGATGTGAAACATATAATTGAGTCATAAATAGGAATCAAAATTAATAACAGTTAAACGAGCAATTAAGCGAGTCTTGAAGCCTTATTTTTCTCATATTGGTATATTCATTTATTATTCTGTGATTATTTTAATTTATTGCTCAGTTAATTTTTATTTTTAACTTTTTTTTTATTTTTCGTTACTTTTTTATTGTTGATTTACTTCTCTGTGAGATCGATACCTTAATCTATACTGCGATAGCCGCTAGTATATTTTGAGCGTAGATAGATATATCAACATGTCTTTCCTATTTTCATTTCTTTTTCTTTTTTTGGTCAATTTGTCTCTTATTTGTATTAATATTATAGATATTTGTTCAATATTTACTATAATTTTTATTTTTATTTTTTTGGGTGTTCTTTTTCTAAAATTCTTATAGTCAAAGTATCGATAAGTTAAGAACACATCAGAATTTCATATTTTTTGCTCTATTTTATACATTTTATATTTGTATTTGTTTGTGGAATTTGCAAATGGAAAGTATAATTTTTATTTTTTATTTTTTTGGGTGTTCTTTTTCTAAAATGCTTAAAGTTAAAGGATCGATAAGTCAAGAACATATCGAAATTTTGTAATTTTTGCTCTATTTTATACATTTTATATTTGTATTTGTTTGTAGAGTTTGCAAAGGAAAATTTTGTTAATATGGTTTTTGTTGTTGCATTTTAATTTTTTTTTTACATTTCATTAGTATTATGAAATAAATTTTAATGTATAATAATGGGGAAAGATAATTGGTTTAAAAATTGAATAAGTTAGAATAATTAATATTAAATAAGTTACAACTTAATAAATTGACTAAGTTAAAGTAATTATTAAATGACTAAAAATAAAATAAATAATAATTATAATAATTATTAAGTTATAAAAGAATATAAAAAATCATTAAATACCTAAAATACCCCTACACTAAATACACAAAAGACCTAAAATGTCCTTATAACTCTAAAAAATTTCCAGATTACCCCATACCCTTTAAAAATCGTTAAAGAGTGATTATATTCTCTCCCCTATTATAGCAAAGGCATCCTTTTATTATCTATTTTTCAATTAATAATTACTAATGTAAATGTTAAGATTTATAATTGAATTTATAGAGGGTTCTTGACCACTTCTAATTATGCATTCATAAAAAATACTACGTATTTTTTGAGTTGTGCTCATGAGAGCTTCTTACATACCTTTACAGGGATCAAACTCTGATGTAGTTCAGGTGCCCCTGCAAAAGAGCAAAAAATCAGTTAAACTACATATAAGAAAGTGGATAGCTATAGAGATTTTCATAAAGACTATGTGGAGAGAATAGAATAGAATAAGAAGATGTAGAATGAAGAAGAAGACTATGTATTTGTAGACAAATAAGATGTGTTTTATAAATATGAAACTCTATTAATTAGATAATTAATAATAATTATCTTTTAGGTAATTTAGTCCTATTAGGATAATTAGTAGATAATGCCTGATTTGAAATATAATTAAGCTGATATTCATAAATAATAATTACCTCTTTTCTCATAAATTGAGGACCCATAAAAACATAAATACCTCGTATAGACATTAAAATGAGTCTGAGGAATTTTACCCCAACAACTAATAGATCTGAAAGGACCATAATAGACAATTACAAACAGTATACCCCAAATCTTTTGATTTGATTTGCATATTTAAAGCTGAATTTCCATTTAAATTCAATTCAGTCAACTAATTCCTTTCCTTAACTAAAGAAAAACGCTTTGTACTCATAATCATAAACCCTAAAATGAAAATTAATTTATGTAAAAACTGAATCATGTAACAAAAATTAATTCATCATCGAACAACAAAACAAATGGAGGACTCAAAGTATGAGTATATCATGTGGTGTGCATAATCTAAAGGCAATTTAACGGGTTACTTGTTGAGGTAATGATTATTATTTCGTGGCCATCTACTATCTGTTTGCTTGCTATACGTTCCAGGGTTTGCAAAGTTAATGAAAGGCATTCCTAATAATAGGTGTTGAGGTGTTTATTTTCGTTTTCTTTTGTTTATTCAAACCTTAGATTGGACCTTTTTTTTTTTGGTTATTTGTGATTTGAAATACTCCTCTTTCTTAGAAAAATGGTTCAGAATAAGAGTATTCACGGCCAGTCTGGACGGTCTAAATCGCTAATCCAGAAACTAATCTGAATGTGCGGTTTGGCCAGTTTACCAATCCGTGCTTTGAGTTGGTCGATTTAAACTGGCCAAACCACATCTATATTTTTGCGGCCGATTTGGGCGATTTCTACAGTTTGAAAACTTACAAAATTTGAATTAATATAACATCAACTAAGTTCATATCATAATCATATTTCATTTAAAATATAAAGTCCAAATATAAAATAAAACCATAACATAGTTAAAAGCTACAACCAAATCGAAAGTCCTAATAAACTTAAATTTTAGTTATAGCCTAATCAAAATTGAATAACAAACTTAAAGTCTTAAATCTTAAACACATTACAACAACAAGACTTAAAGTCTAAAATATCATAAGAGTCTTAAGTAACATAGTCTTAAATGAGCTAAGAGTAATCATTACTCAATTAGAATGAATAAGATTAAATTTTTAACTATTAATATACATATTTTTTTTTATAAAAATACATATACAAACTTATTGGCCAGTTCGGTTTGAATCCGACCGAATTTGTCCAAAACCAAAAACCGAACCGGTCAAGTCGGTTTTCATATTTTCTAATCTGTAACTGACCATTTAAGAAGAAAAACCATATGTATTAGGCGGTTTCCACGGTTTGACGGTTTTTTTGAATACCCCTAGTTTGGAAAGATGCAGGCGGTGGGGTGTACCGTGTATGACAGCAAAGAAAATGAACTAAACATGGGTAGTTTAGGAATTGTAGCAATTGCAACATAATAAATAAAGTTTTTATTTTTGTTAAATAAAACTATTTTTTTTATGGGGCTCCCATTTGTAGATAAGGGGTGTGAATATAGCACCCAATCGTTAAATAATATAAAAAGTCATTAAATACCCAAAATATTCCTACAACTCTCAAAATACTCAAAAGTTTTGAAACTACCCCCAAATCCTCCTAAAATTACCAAAATACCCCTACACCAAATAAAATGACTAAAATACCCCTATATCAAATAAGATACCCATAATACCCCTACACTTAATAAAATATCCCTAGACCAAAGAAAATACCAAAAATATCTTTACACTAAAGAAAATACCCTTATACTAAAGAAAACATTGAAAATACCCCTACACTAAAGAAGATATCTAAAATACCCCTATACTAAAGAAAATACCCCAAATACCCAAAATGTGTCGCGCAACGCTACTTGAATAGTCAATGGTACATGACAAGGTATTCATCATCTTGGAATTGAAATAAATGATCCAATGAGAATCCCACCTCGTCTTATTAATTGTTGTAATGAAGTTATTAAGCTACTGGAGCGAATCAAAGCATCTTGATCCGTATAATAATAACAACCATTCGGGTGTTGAAAATAAACTTGAATTAAGCCTATGAGAAGTGTTTTAGCCCCATCAAAATGAGGTCCAACAAATTGGAGTTAGCTTAAGTGCAAAGCCTATAAAAGAAGAAATCCATGTCCAAATTGAAGGAGAATTCCACTTAGAACCTTCTAATGTTAAATATTGGTTTTATGCATGTGAATGATTTGGTTACTTTAGATAATTTTAGAAGGTTGTAGAAGAAAATGTGTGTGGTTAAGATTTATTTATATTATTTTATTTGAAGCATTTTGTGTGGTGGAGGATGAGTGACCTCAAGTATAAATACCCTTCCCCATTTGAGCTTTAGGCATCAAGTAAAGAAGCAAAATCTTCCAAGAGTGAAGAGAAAACGAAGCAAAACTTCTAGGAGTGTAGTAAGGAAGAAAACAAGCATAGCTTCTAGTGAGTGAGTGAACTCGATGAGTGAAGTTGAGAAATTCACTCTTGTAACAATATTTGAGTGATTAATAAAACTTGTTTTATTTCCAACACTGGGTCCATCTATTTCTTGTCCGATAATTTAGTATACTCATCTAGCTTTAAAGGAAAGTCACGTACAAGATAATGATGTATCATTGAATTCATGTCAGTTTTGTTTCAATGATCAAAAAGCTCGTGGTAAGAACATCCAAGAGAAGTTAATGGAACCCTGAATTTGGCTATGAATTTTATTGTCTTATGAATATGGTACCCATCAGACATACCATTTTTTCTTCGGACAGTAAAAACTAGATGATAATAGTTGATTAGCTCTTACGGGTAGTATTTTGTCGCTTTAAAAAAGGGAGACTTCCCATGGCATAAGCGTCACATGGGATGAATTCAATCGCAAATGGCAACGACCCAGCAAACAAGATGAAATCTTGCACTTTCTCTTTTAAGTTTTGCTTTAATTCAACACAGTAAGAGCTCAAACAAAATGAAAATTTAAAGAACAATAAAATGTAGCATTCAAAATATTTTAAAAAAAAAAAAAATAAAACTTATTCTCTCACGTAACTTTCACATACACATTTTCTCTCGTATCTTTCTCTCTCCTTATTTTCTCTCTCATCACTTTCTTTCTCCTTATTTTCTCTTATTATTTTTTCTCTTTTCAATCTATCTATTCATCTTCTCTATCTTCATTATATTCCATCGCTTTCTGTTTTCTCTTTCTCTCTTGTGTGTTTTCATTAGTTTCTCTTTCATCTCCTTATATCTCCCCATATTCTCTTATTACTTTCTTTCTCATTATTATCTTTCTATTATTATTTTTTTTTAATAACTTTAGCTCTTCTCATTCTTTCACTTAAATTTCTCTTTTCTCATTCTCTCTTGCTTTTATCTCTATAAATATTTTTTTTCCCCAATATGAATATAGGGAAATTCTAGTATAGGAGAGACGAAAAACCTCCTACGTGTAAGAGGAGTTTCTTTTCTAACTAAAAACCTCCTACGTGTAAGAGGAGTTTCTTTTCTAACTAAACGGTTTATAAAAAATTTGATTTTAATAAAAAAAAAAAGTTCTATGACGAGTTTATTGTCGCACAATAACATACGTTATAGCCTTCCCATTTTTTAGGATCGGTCAAAAAAAAAAAAAGAAAAGAAAAGAACGATCTGTCAAAAAAAGGCACGATTTCTTGAAATAAAAACACTCGATTTTCTCAAAAGAAAAGAAAAAAAAAAGATACAATCTCACTAAAAAAAAACTCTCATGTTTAAATCATTATCCATTGATGTGGTAAGCTTCTCTTGTATTTTTATCTTTGAAAATATGCGAGATAGCATTATTGAACTTTTTTCCTCTTCGATATTGAAATCGTCACTCTCAATCTAAACTTCTCACGATATTTAAATAGAGTTCTTGCAGTGATCTGAATGGATATCAATAAAATCAAATATTGAGTGTTTATTTTTTTTGGTTGAGTGAGATTGTGCTTTTTTTTAAGAGATTGTGCTTTTTTTTTTTTGACAGATCGTGCATTTTTTTAAAGAAAAAGAATCCAAAAAATTGTTAGTAGGGGATGATATGTGATATGTTATTATGTGGTAATGAGTATGATATGAAACATTTTTTTAAACTTAGATCTTTTATAAGCCGTCTGATTAGAAAAAAAAAAAAAAAAAGAACCTCCAACATGTAGGAGGATTTTTGGTCCTCCTACACTAGAACTTCCCTATGAATATATATTTTATTTTTATATTCATCTAATTTTTTTCACAAAAAACTTATTTTTAGAAGATATTTGTCAAATACCTAGTATTTTTTGAAAACAACAAAAAATAATTTTTGTTCTCACATTTCAAAACACAACTTTGAGAACAAAAAAAATAAAAAATAATGCCAAACATGCCTACTTTTCCTTTTTAATTTTTAATTTTTTTTTTAAAAAAAAGCTATTCGCCTTCTACTCCTATAAATATGAAACTATTTTTGAAAAACTCTCTTGTAATAATATTTGAGTGATTAATAAAACTTATTTTATTTCTAATGCTGGGTCAATCTATTTCTTATCCGGTAATTTAGTATACTCATTTGGCCTTAAAGAAAGTCACAGACAAGACAATGATGTATCATTGAATTCATGTTAGTTTTGTTTCGAGAATCAAAAAGCCCGCGGTAAGAACAACCAAGAGAAGTTAATGGAACTCCAAATTTGGCTATGAATTCTATTGTCTTATGAATATGGTATCCATCAGACATACCATTTTTTTTTTCGGTCAATAAAACTAGATGATAATAGTCAATTAGCTCTTGCGGGTAGTATTTTGCCGTTTTGAAAAAGGGAGACTTCCTATGGCATAAGCATCACATGGGATGAATTTAATCACAGACAGCAACGACCCAGCAAACAAGACGGTTTTCATGATTCCAACAACTGCCGAGACCCAACATCACGAAGTTTTCATGCCTTCTAACAGGTTGATCCTATGAGGAAATGTTTAAATAAATAAATAAAGCAAAAGAAAAATTAATCTAGGAAAAAAAACAAAGACGAGAAGGAAAGAGATGATCGAGAAGGGAAGTCTGAAAAAAATTTACCTCAATTTTTCCTTTGTCCTCAATCTTGTCTTTTCCCTTTTAGTTTTTTTTTTTTTTAATTCGATATAGTAAGAGCTCAAATAAAACGAAAAATTCAGAGAACAATAAAATATTATTTTCAAATTGTCTTTTTTTAGAAAGAAAAAAACAAAACTCATTCTCTCACGTGACTTTCATATACACATTTTCTTTCGTATCTTTCTCTCTCATCATTTTCTTTCTCCTTATTTTCTCTTATCTTTTGTTCTCTTTTCAATCTATCTCTTCATCTTCTTTGTCTTTATTTTATCTCATCACTTTCTCTTTTTCCTTTCTCTCTTCTGTATTTTCATTAGCTTCTCTTTTATCTCTTTATATCTCTTGATATTTTTCTTATTATTTTCTTTCTCATTATTATCTTTTTATTATTATTATTATTATTTTATAACTTTATCACTTCTCATTCTTTCACTTAAATTTCTTTTTCTTCATTCTCTCTTATCTTTATCTCTATGAATATCTTTTTCTCCCAATATAAATACATGAAAATTCTAGTATGGGAGGGAAAAAAAGCCTCCCACATGTAGGAGAAGTTTTTTTTTTTTTTCCCTAATTGGACAGTTTATAAAAAATTTGATTTTAATAAAAAAAATTCTATAACGTGTTCATTATCGCACAGTAACATACACTATATCCTTCCCATTTTTGAGGATCAGTTAAAAAAAAAAAAAGAAAAAAAAAGTACGATCTGTCAAAAAAACGCACGATCTCTTGAGGGAAAAAAAAAACACACTCAATTTTCTCAAAACAAAAGAAAAAAATAGATACAATCTCACTAAAAAAAACTCTCATGTATAAATCATTCTCCATTGATGTGGTAAGTTCTTTTATATTTTTTATCTTTGAAAAGATGCAAGATAGCGTTATTGAACTTTTTTCCTCTTCGATATTGAAATCGTCACTCTCAATCAAAACCTTCTCTCGATATTTAAATAAAGTTCTTGTAGTGATCTGCATGGGTATCAATAAAATCAAAGATTGAGCATTGTTTTTTTTTTTTTTTTTTTTTTGGTGGAGTGAGATTGTGCTCTTTTTTTTTTTAAAAAAAATGGGTTTTTTTTTTTTTTTTTTTTTTTTTTTTTGGTTTGTTTTTTTTTTTTTTTTTTTTTTTTTAAAAAAAATTTTTTTTTTTTTTTTTTTTTTTTTTTTTTACAGATCGTACATTTTTTAAAAGAAAAAAAATCCTAAAAATTGTTAGTGATTAACATTAGGGAATGATATGTGATATGTTATTATTTGGTAATGAGTATGATATGAAACTTTTTCTTAAACTTGGATCTTTTATAAGCCATCTGATTAGAAAAAAAAACCTCTTACGTGTAGGATGATTTTTGCCCATCCTACACTAGAACTTTCTCATAAATATATATTTTATTTTATATTCATCTAATTTTTTAAAACAAAAAACTGATTTTTAGAAGATATTTGTCAAATACCTAGTTTTTTTAGAAAACAACAAACAATAATTTTTGTTCTCACTTTTCAAAACACAACTTTTTTCTCAACAATAATTTTTCATGATTACAACAACTGCCGAGCCCCAACATCACGAAGTTTTCATGGCTTCTAATAGGTTGATCTACAAAATACTACCTGTAAGAGCCAATCAACTACTATCATCTAGTTTTTACTGATCGAAAAAAATGGTATGTCTGATGAGTACCATATTCATAAGACAATAGAATTCATAGCCAAATTTGGAGTTCCATTAACTTTTATTGGCTGTTCTTACCACGGGCTTTTTGATCCTCGAAACAAAACTGACATGAATTCAATGATACATCATTGTCTTATACGTGACTTTCCTTTAAAGCCAGACGAGTATACTAAATTAGCGGATAAGAAATATATTGACCTAGTAGTGTAAATAAAATAAGTTTTATTAATCACTCAAATATTATTACAAGAGAGAATTTCTCAAAAATAGTTTCATATTTATAAGAGTAGAAGACAAACAGTTTTTTTTTTAAAAAAGAAAATTAAAAATTAAAAAAGGAAAGTAGGCATGTTTGGCATTATTTTCTGTTTTTTGTCCTCAAAATTGTGTTTTGAAAGATAAGAACAAAAACTATTTTTTGTTGTTTTAAAAAAACACTAGGTATCTAACAAATATCTTCTAAAAAATGTGAAAAAAATTAGATGAATATAAAAATAAAATATATATTCTTAGGGAAGTTCTAGTGTAAGAGGGACAAAAATTCTCCTACATGTGGGCGATTTTTTTTCCTAATCAATCGGCTTATAAAAGATCCATATTTAAGGAAAAATTTCATATCATGCTCATTATTAATAATAATATCACTAATAATTTTTAGGATTCTTTTTCTTTTGAAAAAAGCATGATCTGTCAAAAAAATAAATGCACGATTTCTTAAAAAAAAAAAGCAAAATCTCACTCCACTAAGAAAGAAAAACGCTCAATCTTTGATTTTATTGATACCTATTCAGATTACTATAAAAACTCTATTTAAATATTGTGAGAAGATTAGATTGAGAGTGACGATTTTAATATCGAAGAGGAAAAAAGTTCAATAATGCTATCTCGCATATTTAAGGTTTATAATAAATAAATTAATAAATAAACCAAAAGAAAAATTAATCTAGGAAAAAAAAAAAAGAGGGACGAGAAAGAAAGAGATGCTCGAGATAAGAAGTCTGAAAATAATTTATCTTAATTTTTCCTTTGTCCTTAATCTTGCCCTTTCCCTTTTAGTTTTTCTTTAATTCGATACAGTAAGAGCTCAAATAAAACGAAAATTCAGAGAACAATATAATGTTGTTTTCAAAGTATCTTTTTTTTAAGAGGTTAAACAAAACAAAAATTTTAGAGATCAATAAAATATTATTTTCAAAGTATCTTCTTTTTGGAAAAAAAAATACAAAACTTATTCTCTCACGTGACTTTCACATATACATTTCTTCTCGTATCTTTCTCTCTCCTTATTTTCTCTCTCATCACTTTCTTTCTCTTTATATTCTTTTATACTTTTTTCTATTTTCAATCTATCTCTTCATCTTCTCTTTTCTCATTTTATCCCATCACTTTTTCTTTTCTCTCTCTTTTGTATGTTTTTATTCGCTTCTTTATCGTCTCCTTATAATCGGTTAAAAAAAAGAAAGAAAAAAGAAACACGATCTATCAAAAAAAGGCGCGATCTCTTGAGGGGAAAAAAAAAAACACTCGATTTTCTCAGAAAATTAGAAAAAAAAAGTACAATCTCACTAAAAAGATGTTTAAATTATTCTCCACTGATATGGCAAGCTTCTCTTACATTTTTTATCTTTGAAAATATTCTAGATAGCATTATTAAATTTCTTTCCTTTTCGATATTTAAATTGTCACTCTCAATCCAACCTTCTCACGATATTTTACCTCTGATGATTCAACATTCTGATAACTCACTTTTTTTTGGATTATTATTATTATTATTATTATTATTGACTATATATATATATATCTTTCCTCTTTTTGTGTTGTTTTTTTTTTAAATAAATACCCCTTTTTTTAAATAAGTACGTTTTTGTTTAAATAAGTATATAGATATATATATATATATAGATACTGGATTGGCAACCATATAGATATATATATATAGATAAGGATTGGTAACCATATATATATTAAAGAAATTAAGAAATATACTTATATATGTATAGGTTAACTGAAGAGTACCTCAGCAGACTGAGGACATGAGTGGCGGCGGAGGCTGGGCGAAGCAGGGGGCCGACGCCGGGGCTGGAGCTAATCTCCGGCAATACGGAGAATAAAGAAGGTGGACCAGTCCAGTTCGATCTTGTGTTGCCTCTTTTCATGGAGATCTGGGTGGGGTAGAAGGTTCGGCTGAAGGAGAGGTGGAAGCGAGCCGTTGGTTAAGAAGACCGAGGAGTCTAAGCGAGTGTCGTTGACTCAGGTGAACGTCATCGATTAGAGTTTTAGGCGCCGACGAAGGAAGCGGCAGCTTGATGCAAACGGCGGCTGGAATTTCAGCGGGTGGAGCTGCCGCAGCAGAGGTGGCGGAGCGACGGTGCAGGCACGGGCATTTGGCGCATAGTCGGTGTCGGCTCATCTTCGTCGTCCCTCGCCGTGAACCAGCCGAATTCCATCCTCTGCAATGGCGAGCTGGTGAGCTTACCGACTTGTTTGGCGGTGGTGGGTCAGTCGAGTTTTCGAGAGTCCGAAGGACTCCGTTTTTGTTTTTGTTTTTTTTTCACAGAATTTGGAATTCAATACTCTGGTAGCATGTTGAACATTAACATTACGTTGTTTCATTCATATTCTTAAGTTTGGAAGAATACAGCATATATAAAAGGGGAAAAAAAAGGGAGTACTAGACAAAACATCCAGAAAACATATTCCTAAATACTAGTAGAAACATTCTCCCTAATACAAGGAACAAAGGACAACTCTTTTTACTTCAACAGATTGTGCCAACCACAAAAAAAATTCTTGCCATGATTGAGCTTGTTTCCATGATTACAGTCTGAAATCTGAATAGTATCTAAAGGAATGAAGATTTCATTTTTGTGCTTCTTTCTGGGGAAGTAAATAATGAATGTCACCATTTGATGAGCCTGAAACTCATTGACCTCCGTTAAATCATACTATCCGGTTGGAAAAAAACGAGTTTTCTTTTATACTTTTGCGCAAAGAAAAGACAAAAGTGTCTTTTAAATTTAATTTTCTGAAAATGTGGGCACAACCTTCTCTTATTCACAAATGGGCCCATTTTGGCATCATTCACAACTTTATATATTCTCCATACAAGCACCTTTTTACAAGTTAATTTAACATTGCTAGTTTGCGTGGCACCTATCTGCTTTGTAAGCTTTTTATTCATCTGCAATGAAAAAGAGATGCTCTTCATATTGATGTTCACCCTATCTGGGCTTCACCTCTTATATTAACATCCTCAAAGTAGCATCCTCAAAGATTGAGAGTTCATTTTTTTTTTTTTCCCGTGAACCAAAAAGTAAGGACTAAAGTGACAAAGAAAACGTCTAAGAGAAGGGCCAAAGTAAGGATCCTCAATGCATGCATCTATGTTTTCTAGTCTAATTTGGTCAATGTTAGTCTCTTTGTTCTCCATTCCAATGAAGTTTTTCTCCCAATTTGCACATATCTATGCTTAACATAGCAGTAGTACTGTTGAACACCAAGTTTAGAATAAACTACACTTGTCCAATATGATGTCCTTGTGTAATAGTAGGACTACTCTAATATATTTAGAAAGTAATTTTTGTGAATCACGTGACAGTGTTTAGCACATTGAGGAGAAACAAACTGTAATCCATACAGAATAACAATATTGATCGATCGGTGCACTAATTAAAAAAGAGCCAAAGAAAATGTTATATACTATTGCAGACTGGGATGTTATTTTTAAGGTGCATATTACACTAATAACACTTACTATCCCGTTTCTTCAACTCTGAGCAGCCGATGTCAGATGATCCGCCTTCTCCTTCGCCGAAGAGTGATCATTCGCTGCCAGACCATCCGTTTTCTCCTCCAAAGGTGATCTTTCGTCTCTTTTTTCTTTGGTATTTATTTTATGTTCTTTGGATCATTCGCCTTCTCCTTGATTAGATTCGTCTCTCTGTTTTGTACTTTTTATTCATTACTATTCGTCCTAAGTATTAATATTTGTTGATGAACAGGGGCATCATGTTGGTGATGATTTGCCTGATATAGTACGCGATCCTGTTATAGTACTATGGGCTAGAGGTTGGTTGGTTTTTCTTTTTCTTATTTTTTTCTTTAATTTTTGGGTCGACCTAGCTAATTTAGGTGAAGTTTGGTGCGCTATTGTAATGGATTGTGATGTGTTGTATTAGATTATATTGTATTGTATTATTCTATATATATTAAAAAGTGACGAAATGGGTTAGCTCAAGTGGTAAGAGCATTCACTACCTAGGATCTCGGTCCTAGGTTCGAGTCACACCGGGGTAGGCGTGAAAGCCAATTATCCCTAATGGGGTGGGGTGGGAATTGAGTAGTATTAGGTATTTTCCTTTAATTTGTAATAAGTGGAGGTCATTAGTTAAGCCCTACTTTTTAAAACAAAATCAATATATATTAAAAAGTTAATTTTGAAAAATACCATTTTTAAAGGTCTACTTAGAAAAATATCATTTTCAAAAAAATATTTAAGAAAATATCACTTGTAAAATTACCATTTTTAAAAAAATTATTTACGAAAAAATTACTTTTTAAATATAAATTTAGAAAAATACCACTTTTAAAATTTATTTAGAAAATACCACTTTTGAAAAAGATAAAGTGATGCGAGAGAGAAAGGGATGAGAGAGAAATTAAAAACAGAAAAAGTGAGAAGGTGAGTATTGTACAATATTACATTAAAGCTAAAATTATATAATACAGTGTAATGCAGAACTTTTATTTTGTATTAAATAATACTCTCCGTATTGTATTAAATTTTGATTTTGTATTAAATAATACAATACAAAGACATAACTAAACACAGTATTATATTTAATTAATACAATATAGAGTCTTTATACAGCGTACTAAACATGACCTTAGTTTTCAATCTTGACTTATTAGCATATGTGATATGCAGGTATTTTAAAATTGCGATTGGCCAATTCGGGAAAATACTCGTGTAGTCAGTATCAGGGAGGTAATTATCTTCGTATTTAATAAGAACATGAAAATGCATAAATGTTTTCGTAATTTATCTATATATATGCAATGATATACACTTACTTCGTAATTTATCTATATATATGCAATCATTAAACCATAACAATTTCATGCTTATCTTTCTTGCAGTAATTTGACTCTCTGATTAATAAATGTGCGATAACTAAAATGATAACTATGCATATGTGCAACTTATTTAGTTATAATAATAATTATTATTATTTTCTCTTGAACAACAACTGATTATGTTGTGTCTCATCCCGACAACCGACACCATCCCTCATATTTAATAATAATTCGTGTTTTAAATTTATGTTAGTTGTTTAATTAAATCAGGGTTTTTATGCTGGTGAGTGGAATCTGGATGAGCTTTATCCCATTATTGTATTAACAAACAACATGCATGTTTCTGTTTTGCTATATATAGAGGTTGCCAATCCGGTAGGTATTTTTTTTTTTTTTTACCTCTGCATAAGTATTTTTTTTTAGCCGTTGGATTATCTTCTAATGATGATCC
Organism: Trema orientale; assembly: GCA_002914845.1. Taxonomy (NCBI): domain Eukaryota; kingdom Viridiplantae; phylum Streptophyta; class Magnoliopsida; order Rosales; family Cannabaceae; genus Trema; species Trema orientale. Next base: position 359,066 of record JXTC01000121.1, read on the forward strand.
AACGGTTACAATGAAGTATATGAAAAAACGTGCATCATTAATGCTATTTTTCTCTCTTACTTTTTACAATAAAAAAATATGCATAATAAATTTTCATTGGCCAAAGTAATATCTATGTGTAGGTTAAAAAAGAAAATACCTACTAGATTGGTGCCCATATATATATATATATAATTGCAGATTTTGTTATTCTAATAATGATCATTGTAATTTACAATTGGTATCAGGGAATCAACCTTCTTTTCAGAAGAGTTGTTAGAGCTAACCAACAAATGGTATGTGGTTATATGAAGCTTCGGACGGTTGTTATTATGAGACAAAGCTTGGACCAGATTTTGAGAAGCCAGAGATGTCCTTCGTAAGACCTGCAGTCCATTATCCTGAAGTACAGTACCCAGAGGGATTTAACCTGGATCTAGTTGAACCACTTTCAGCTCCTTGGGGATACAACTTGTCAGATGAGGATGAGGATGAGGGTGACAGTAGTTAAGCCATTAGTCACTATGAATCTTGCGCCCTACTATAGAGTAGTTTGCTTTATGTTAGTAACGCTAGTAAAACAAAGTTGATAGTTTCGGTTTGACTTTTATGAATTAGAGCAATTTATAATTACTTTTACTCGATATATAGTGTGACTGATTTCTGATGGGTAAAAAAGCACAACTGTATAGCACAGATTTGATGCTTCACTGCTTTAGGTGAAGGAAAGAATACGAATCTGGCCTCCATTACCAAAGCCAAACTGGTTGCATAGAAATACCAATGGTTATTATTTGTGTATCTTGAACAAAATGCGGTGTTCATCGACGTTAGTGCTAGTGTTTTGATTTTGTGTTTATGTTTTTACTTTGCTTTGCATGTGAATATCATTTTGTTCATCGTAACGAGAGCTTTAATTTTTAAAACGTTTATGGCCAAAGACAAATGTGAAAATTACACCTAATATTCGTTTTTTAAAACTTATTTCAAAAATACCCGTTTTTAAAATTTCTTTCAAAAATGTCCATTTTTATTGTCCACATGTCATCTGAAAAATATGAGTGGTCCACATTTACAATGTATATTTTATCCATTAGGTACACATTTCATGTGTAAAATATGTACACATTTTAAAATGTGTGCCAATTTTGAGTGTAAGTTTTATTCATGAAATGTGGACCGCGGTATATATTTAATGCATGAAATATATATCGTGGTCTACATTTCATGTGTAAAACAGTAGTAGTCCACATTTCTCCAAAAAAAGCTATAAAAACAGGTATTTATGAAATAAAAATAAAAAATAGATATTTATGAAAATATGGTTTTAAAAACTGGTATTTATGAACTTTTCCCAAGACAAATGGGAGGGGGCCAGGCCCTACTTATTTTTTCTCTTCCAATTTTTAATTTTATTTTTATTTTCAATTTATTTTTATTTTCAATATTCTAATTTGCCGTCAGTAAAATTATTTTTCTTACAACAATATCTCTATGTAAGATATGAATTGAGATCTTTATTGTTTAATTAGGACCAATTTAAAATTTAAAATTAGCTTTTTATTCAATTTTTGAAATCAAATTTGTGAAAGAAAGAATAGTGAAATTGGAAAATACTTTTCTTATTCTCTATATTTAAATCTCCAAACCTTCAAGAAAATAGGAAAGTAAAGACGAAATCACATAAAATAATTTCTTGAAATAGGTTGCATGCTCAAAATCCAAACCCAACTGATTAAATTAACCTATCAAATAAAATCCAATAACCAAAAATTGGATATCCAATTATAATTAATTGGATTGCATGTTAAATTATGAATTTTAATTGGATTGATTTGATTTGATTGATAGATTTCATTGTAAAAAATCCAATTAGAATTAAATTGATCCAATTTATATAAAATAAATTAAAAATATATATCTAAGTATATTTCTTTTTTTGGGGGGGGGGGTTGTGTATCTTATAGACCTTGTCATTGAATAAAAATCTTGATCGAACTTAAGTAATATACTCCTCAAATTCTCTCATAATTAATCTTGATTTTTTATTTGAGTCCGAAATATATTGGAAAAAAGTCCCAAAAGAATTGGCCAATAATTAATGATGATTACAAAAATTGATCCAATCCAATTACTAACCTATAATTAGATTGGATTTGATAGATTTTTATATGTAATTTAAATTAGACTGGATAGCAATTTCTCCAAATTTTCGTAATTGGACTAAATGGAATATAGTCAAAGTAGGTTCGGCTCCAACCGATGAATACTTTTACTTATATATAGTTTTAATTAAAATCAAATTAGTTGTTAAGTTTATGTTTTCATTTGTATGGGAAGTTTTTAAACGAAGGATTTATCTTTTCATTTTACGCTTTTTAACGTTAAAATTGTTTTCCGTACTATTCTCTTTTTTAGTGACACTTGTCTGAAATTTATTCAGTAACAACTAAATTATCCAAAGCTTAGTGTTAGTGATACATCAACATGTCTTTCTTCTTTTCTTTTTCTTTTTTTTTTTTTTTGTCAATTTTTCTCTCATTTGTATAATATTATAGATATTTGTTTAGTTTTTCTATTAATTTTTATTTTTATTTTTCTAGGTATTCTTTTTTTAAAATGCTTAAAGTTAAAGTATCGATAACTCAAGAACATATCGAAATTTCATAATTTTTGCTCTATTTTATTCATTTTATATTTGTATTTATTCGTAGAGTTTGCAAATGGAAAATTTTTGTTAATATGGTTTTTGTTGTTGCATTTTATTATTTTTCTTTTTTACATTTTGTTAGTGTTACGAAATAAAGTTTAATGAATAATAATGCGGAAAAATAATTTATTTAAAAATTTAATAAGTTAGAATAATTAATATTAAATAAGTTACAAATTAATAAATAAAATAAGTTAAAGTAATTATTAAATAATTAAAAGAAGAGAAATAATTATTATATTACAATCATTAAGTTAAAAAGAATATAAAAATCATTAAATATCCAAAATACCCCTACACTAAATACAAAAAATTACCTAAAACATTCCTATAACTCCAAAAATTTCCAGAGTACCCTATACACTTTAAAAATCGTTAAACAATATAAAAAATCATTAAATATCCAAAATACTCCTATAACTCTCAAAAGCTCATAAAGTTTTAAAACTACCCAAAATCTCCGTATTAACTGCCAAAATACCTAAAATACGCCTATACCGAATAAAATACCCCTTATGCTTAATAAAATACCTCTAGACCAAAGAAAATATCCAAAATACTCTTATTAAGAAAATACCTAAATTATATATACATCCATGAAAACACTAAACAATACTAAAAATATAGCCTATGACGGCGCGCATACGGACGCTCACGGTGCCTAGACGTATGCTAGTAATTTAGTAGTGCCTCTAGGGCGCCGTTATATAGATTTTGCATGGCGCCAAATAGGCGCCGTGATAACTTTTCCTCGGCACTTTAAAGGCGCCGAGATAAAGGCCCAATTTAAAGGGCCCTAAATTGAGCTTAGTTCCCAGTGGATCGAGAAGTCGAGAAGACACCTCCCAGTACTTCCAGCCGTGTCCAGCTCTACTCTCCCCCCATTTTCATCATTTTTTCCGACAAACTAGATACTTCTAAGCATTTAAACTCAATTTTGTGACTAAAATTAGACTTAATTTCTATTTTTCTGTTTTAGTGTGAATTAATCTGAATCTATCCATCAGATACCTAATTTCTCCACAAATTCATTGAGGTAAGCTTCTGATTCTCTAGATTTTTCGATCTTTTTAGTTCTTCTTCAATTTCGCTTTGCAAGTTTTTTGTTACTTTCCGTGGTTTTTGAGTCCATCGAATCAAGTTGGATTCTATAGGTTTTCTGTGGATTTGAATTTCTAGGGTTCATGTGGTTTGGTTCGTAGCTTAGGAAAAAGTTGAACTGGCTGGTTTGTATATTTGATTGGGGATTTCTATGAATTTAGTTTTTTGTCTAAATCTACTACTTCTTATGGCTTTCCTACTTCTTTTCAATCTGGATTCTGAGGAAGATTAAAGGAGATTTCTGGGAAAGAATAAAGGGTTTTATTACCAATAAATTTGAAATAAACTGAGACGATTGTTTATAGCTCTTAAGTGATATTCTGGCATTAGTGAGATAATAAGCTTTGTATGAGTCTAAATGTACTGTTATATGTTTCATGCCTGTAATCTCTGTTCTAATTAAATTGGAAGTAAATCTTTATATATGTATTACATGGCTTTGTAAATCAAAATTTCACATTATGTTTAGGACAAATAGTGATGTATACTTATGAATCTAAAGGTAAGTTCATTGTTTCTTATGACATTGTTTACCGCTTTAAAATGAATCTGATGGCCTACTTTCTTTTTGTTGGTTGTTTTATGTTTTGAAAAAATTCGGTGATTTCTAGCTTTTGTATTCAGGTCAGGTGTTCTTTGTCTTATATGTTTTGTTTGGAAATGTTAAATTTCTTATTTGGTTGCGAATCTATCGTCCATTATTTCTTTTTGCTCTGAACATTGCATTTTTTTCTGGTTCAATTTCGCTTATCTCTCCCCCTTATATTATGCAAAATTACAGAGAATTAGTTGTGCGTTGCCCTGTAGATATATTATTTCTCTGTTAAGTGCTATTGTCATACGAATTATGCGTATTGCTGCCCATATATGCAATTATGACAAGATAATCATGTTTGGCTTCCTAAATCTCCACTATTGTTAGCATGGAAGATAGCTAAGGCATTAAAATATGTGTAGACATGGGATGCTTTTATTTGAGTTTATTTATGATGACATTAGATTTTGAATAGACCATGCGTATTCAAAAATTGACTGTTTTGTTCTTGTGTCTCTTGTGTGGGTGTTGTATTTGGATGATTTCTTTCGTTAAAAATATATGAACAAGTCTTTAGATTTAGCTTCTTGAGTTCATATCAGATTATCTACTTGATTATCCTACTTTATCAAATTTTATTTTGTTTGTATTTACTTATATTAATGTAATAAATTTCAACTTGGTTTAGCTTTATCTTCATTGTTTTTATGTATCCTTGAGAATTAAATTAGTGTATACATATAGAAATGCGCATATTAATTTCAAATTGCAGAAATAAGACCTACGCCTAAGCTGGACATCTCCCTTATTGATTTATCTAAGGAGATTGAGTTTTGCTCGGTATTTAGTCTCTGAAAAAGTATCACTACAAACTTTGCTGCCTTCTTTAAAGGAATATTATTTCCTCTATCTGAGATACACTCCTCTACTTATAATACATGACTACCTAATTTTGGTACATCATTTGTATTTTTAGCTTTGGGTATAGTACTAAGTATCTTTAGTTTTTCTCTACCCTTTGGCACGGATGAATGGCTGTTCTAATACAGTTCATTTCCTTATTATTGAAAGCAGAATATAAGAAATTTCCATCCTTCTTCTTCAAGGTTTATTTCTTGTACCATTAGGATTTATTGACATGCCAAGTCTTGTTTTCCAGTCAGATGCATTAATAAACTCTCCAATTTTGTGCTAGACCAGACAAGATAGTAGACTACCTGCTGAATTTGAAGTCACTGATTACTGCCATTCATTTGGTTCCGAAAATAAGAATCTTCGAGCTGTTCAAGTATTCAGATGGAGTGATGGCACTTACCTTGAAGATCAAGACCATTGGTGGTTATTTGGCATTCATCGTGATGTGCTTCTTATAGCCAAGCCTCCGGTGCGTATTCAAATAACATATAAGGCCACGTTTGGAATGCAGGATAAGGATGGAATTGGATTGGATTAAAACTCCAAAAATAATCCCCTTAGAAAGGGATAATCTTATCCTCTTGAGAATTTGGGATTAAGAGGGATTATGAATTTGATTAAAAATAATAGAATGTTTTTGAAGTAGTAATAAATGATACTTTCGAAATTCTCTTTTAAAAGTGGTAAAACTAGAAATGGTATTTTTCAAAATATTTTTTACGAATAGTATTTTGCAAATAATTTTACAAAAAAAGTGTCATTTTCCAAAAATAAGTTTTAAAAGTGGTATTTTTCAAAATATTGTTTTAAAAGTGGTACTTTTCAAAATATATTTTTAAAAATGGTATTTTTGTAAATAAGTTTTTAAAAATGATATTTTTACAAAATTGATTTCTAAAAATGGTATTTTTCTAAATTAATTTTTAAAAGTGGTATTTTTCTAAAAAATCAAACCTCAAAATTTGTAATTTAGCTAAAACTATGAAACACATCTATCCTAACAAAAAGTAGCACACCAAACATGAGATAGGATTGGACTATAATTCCATCTTATCCAATTCTATCTAATCCAATCCAATTTTTTAAAATAGTCCAATCTTATCCTATCCTATCCTGCATACCAAACGAAGCCTAAATCTACTAGCTACTTTTGTTCTCCCCCTTCTTTGGTCTATTGTTATTATTATTTAATTATGTGTACTACAATTCACTTGTCCTTTTATATATTGTATACATTTACAAATGAGGCAAGCTATTCTTAGGTGAGTTCCCTCAGCTTTACTGGGGTCACTTTCAGCCGAAAAAAAAAAAAGAAAAAAAAAAGAAGAGAGAGTGGAAAATTTCTCTTTCAATTCATTATGTTAAGAAGGTCAACCTCCCATTATAGGACTGGCTAGACACGTTGTCTTTTTCCTCTCTTCTTTTGCAAAACTGAACAGCCCCAAAATTACATATATCGGAGTTTGAGGTAAAGAGTTTTTTGAAAGAAAGCAGTGGATCTACAAAGATTGTTCGTGAAGAGTATACATGGGACGATATTAGCTTGTGAAGTTGTTTTGTTGAATGGTGTTTACCTGATATTATCTATGTTCATCAACATTTCTTTTGCTTCTTAGTAAATTTACATTACGTTCCTTAGCTTGTGAATTTGTTTTGTTGAATAGTGTTTACCTGATATTATCTATGTTCATCTACATTTCTTAAGTACATAATATGGTGAGAAGTCACTAGAAGCAGCTTCCTTAAAACTCTTTCCTGTCTTTGAAAATAATTCAATTGCAACCACGTTGCATGTTAGTGATTCTTTTATTATATATTGCTGTAGAATCCACCAATCAATTTTCTTCTGAAAGTTGGTCTACAGTTTAAATCGTATTGAAACTCTTTAAAATAAAATAGCCTGATTAATCTATATCCTAATTATACCTCTTTTATTGTTCTGTATCACATATATATGCTTCTTTCAAGCATTTAACCTTTGGATTATGATCGTGTTCGTATTTTGTAGAAAATGAAAATTGCATTATTCCTGATAACTATAGTATGTTGTTTTATCATTATGGTAAGTTGATTATGGTGATCAGATTTTGCTTTAGGAATGGTGTGAGAGAAGTGGGTTCTATTAAAATTATGTTGTAATATTTTTTCTCTTGATTATTGGGTGGTCGAACAAGGGATTCTTCATCTACAGTATCTTACGAAATCAACCTCTAATATCTTGAGAACGAAAAGAGTGTAAGATATTTACACCCCTTTCAAGAGACCTATGAGAAATTTTAAACTTCTTTATTTATTTATTTGTTACGGACATGATTTTGTACTTGATAGTGTAAATGGTAAACTTTGTTGGACGAAACTTTATCATACTTAGTTAATGTTTATATATATGGAATCAAACAAAAGTTCTTTTTGGTATTGGCTTTTACTTTATTTTTGGCTAAAATTTTGAATATTGTTTAATATATTGATTAGCATAATTTTCATTTTAGTATTTATGTGATAAAAGGATACGAAAACAAATGAGAAAAAAAGAAAAAGAATAGCTGAAATATTATTATTGAAGAAGTATTTAAAATTATTCAATTACATTGCACCCCCCAGAAAGAAAGAAACCACCCGCTAGATGCCAAGGCGTTTTTTAAGTGTCTCGGTAGACCTACCAAGGTACTTTTTAGGCGCCTTGTTATTCGGCATATGAAGGCGCGTAAAAAGCGCTTTAGTATCCAGAACCTACCATGGCACCCGCAACTAAGACGCTTTTGAGGGTGTCATGGTAGGCCTAAAAGGCCATTTTTCTTGTAGTAAAAAATACTCCTACGCTAAAAAAAATATCTAAAATACCCTTACACCAAAGAAAATGCCCCAAATATCCAAAATGTGTTGTGCAACGCTATATGGATAGCCAGTGGTACATGACAGAGGCTCAACAACATGCGGCAGCGACTCAAGAGACTAATGCTCACCAGCAGGGCTACATGGTTATGCAAGCAGCACAAATTGCACATATGTAGAGTATTTTGGCAACTTTAGTGCCAAACATGTACATTATTGCGCCAACCGGACTTAGATTTGATGTGTCTGTTTCTACGTCATTTTAGCCTATGTTCGCTGCCATTGTCATTGCCCACTCAGTTTGGACCACGATTACCACATCCTACTATCTTCTGAACCCCCAAGAAGAAGAAGATGATGAAGATTAAGGTCTATAGTTTTTTTATTTTTTTGTTGAACCTAAAAAACAATTTCGTATTTTATGTAGTTGTGACAATTTTATTTTTTCATTTTAATAATATTTATATTAAATTTGTACTCTTAAGATTCTTTAGTATTTATTTTAAATAAAATTTGTATTTATTTTTTAATTTTGATTCATAAATTTTGTTAATATTTTTTTTAATTAAATATCTAAAGAGACGATAATAGTTGTCACTATAAGATTAATAAATAAAATCTAAATATAATACTTAAAATCTAGAGCGAGATATTTTCAAATTTTTCATCGCTTTAGGTTAAGGGTGTGCAGAGAAAACTGACTAAACCGAAAAAACTAACTAACCGTAACCGAAAAAAACCGAAACCGATAAAACCAAAAACCGAAAAAAATCGAAATTTAAAAATCGACATTAATTTGGTCAGTTTTCTCTTCAACTCCAAACCGACTGGTAAAAAACCGACTGAACTGATACTTTAATTTATATTTTTTATTTTTTATTTAATTATATATATTTAAAATATTGAAATATTATGTAATACAAAAAGATTTCCTAAAATTATTATTTGATAATTTTTAAAATTTTCTTCAAACGTAAATGCTATTATTTATCAACTCCCTATAGACCCAACAATATTTTATTTTATAATTATCTAACACCTAAATTATTTAATAAATATATGGATTTTTATGTTCAAGTTTGATTTATATATCTAAATCTATATTTATCCATTTGAATTTCATATTTATGATTTTATGGTTGTTTTGTGCTAGTATTTTGCAAGTAGTTTTAGTTTAAAGTTAGAATATTTCTTTAAAAGAAAGAAAGAAAAAAAGAAACACAGTAGTTTTTTAAAAAGAATTATTCTTTTTTTCGGCTTAAATTGAAAAACAGACTGAACGAATCGAAAAACTAACCTAATAAGCCAAAAAAAACTAAAAAAACCAACCGATTGTTTCAAAACTAAAATATTCGGTTTTGCCAGTTAAAAACCGACCGAACTAAATAAATAATCAGCCGTTTTTTTATATATATTTTTTTAATCGGTTGATTTTCGATTTGAGCCGAAAAAAACCAAAAACTGACCAATCGGTTTGATAGGTCTAAAAAATCCAACCAAATCGACCGATGCTCACCCCTACTTTAGGTTGTACATATATCGAAAATACTTTAAAAAGTCATCGGTTTTGCTCTAACAAAGTAATAATCTTTTAAAAATTTTGACAATGACAACAATTGTCGATTTATTCTATCTGTATCGGCGACAACAATGATTATCGATATTGATACCTATGCCGATAAACTTATACTAATGACATTATCATCGGTATAGACCTAAACTGACAACATTTTGCTCTATATCGACGATATTTATCCACCATTGAAGTAGAGCTAGGTCAACACGAGAGAGAGAGAGGGAGGGAAAAGGGGTTTCAAGGTGAAATTTCTGGGGGGACGATTTAAATCCTAGAAAAATGGCGAAAAGAACAAGAAAGTAGAGGGTTTAAGCTTTTAGCTAGCTGACTTGGCCTTCTGGATCTTTTTTGCCGATTTTTATTTTTATTTTTTATTTTTTATTTTTTTTTTCCGGCGTGTGGCGGAAAAGGAAGAATTGGTCAAAGGATTCCATTCCAGATTCCACTTCCTCGCGAAGCTTCTGTACTAGAATAGTCCAAAGCCCAAAGTCATCATTGGGCAATTATTATGGGCTGTGGTAACAGAACAGTAGGACTCCACTTGGGTTTGGACCGCAATATATGCAACTCGGGCCCAATTTAGTGGTATTTAAAATAAAAAATATAAAAAAAGGGAAATTCTCATAAATATCGGAATTTAGTGTGGGTCTTATTATGCACCTTTGAATTTTTTTCTTTTTAATTCCTATTTCTTAAAATATATATATCTATATATATATATATTTCTTGATAAGTTAGTTAATATACCTAGGATATTTTTTTCTTTTGACACTATGGGTGGATAAATGAACTATAGACCTCAACATTAGAGGCATGTATGATTACCAATCAGGTTAAGCTTACAACCACAATATACCTAAGATATTAAAATAGGGATTGTAGAGTTATAACTTGAAAAGACAATTTTGTAAATAATTTATCTTAAAATGCTTTTCAAAAAGATCAATTCTTTTTTTTTTTTTTATATTAGGGGAAACCAAAAGGATCAATTTGCAAAGAGACCCTACCCAGAAACATTTTTTAATGACTTTAAAACCTGGCCATTCTCCTCAATGCCCCTAAAAATTATGAGAAACTATCTCAAATAAACATACGTATTTAAATGTATTGATTTTTCCGTTGTCAGCCAAGGGTTAATAGTCATGAATTACTATTACAATGTACTCAAAGCTAGTTTTGGCAATTAGGAAATTCTATTTCAAAAAATAAATGTTTTATTTTATTTTATTTCTTTTTTTTTTTTTTTATTGAGGAAGCAACTTAGGCACATGCTCATTCAATACAGAAATTTAAATTCGGGCATGATAAATCAAAATCACCTTCATTGACATATCAATACCAAATTAATGTTTGCCAAGTCAATTGGGATGGGAATGTATTGGCTTTCTTCATATCGAAATGAATAAAGGCACCTCTACATTGCTCTATAATTTTGCATCCATATCTTGTCAATATGGTTGGGAAAGGATAACGGGCAAGGGAGAATTAAACTTTTTACAATGTTCCCTTGTATTCATTACAAGTTGTGACATGTCTCTTTCAACAACTCATACCAAAATGGTGAATAATATGCTATTGTGCTGGAGCATTAAAGATCATGCCCCCATATTCATCATACTTGACTTAACCTGTTATTTCTTTCTTCATTTTTTTTTTTCTAATCAATTTGTGTACTAGATTGGTATATAGAAGAATTCTTTTAATAGGGAAGGAGTGGTTATAAGAATATAATATATTTTATTTATTATGTCATTTTGCTATAATAGGATGGAGTGTTCAATTTATGAGAAGAGTATGTTTCTTCGTCGAGCTTAACATGAATGAGCACACATGTGGGTCAGCCTGGGCCCAAAAGTAAAGCCCAACTTGAAATCTTTTGGGCAAGACCCAAATATGCACGCTAAGGGAGGATTTGAACACTTCCATGTAATTTTGGTTTGTCCACATACCATGGTGTGTATTGTTGGCTTGTTGCCTTCCTCGCAACATATTCGTGATTATTCAATTATATTTCTTAAATCAATATAATTAAAGAAACAATTAAATATACATATCAATGCAAATTTAAGCATAGCACATAAACTACATTAGGTATATGTAATTACGAAATTAAACGCGTTAGATGGAAAATCAAATGACGAATTCATTATAAGAGAAAATTATAAAACAATGACCGTCAATGATTTATCGAACCCCACGTGGAAGGTGGTTTAAGTGTCCACATTGAGGATGTATTAAAGCTTAGTGTGAACTCTGTCCCATATGATAAGAGCCCTTTCTTAAATTAATTGGTCCCAGTCTCTGCATGTTTTCACGTGTCCTGCCATCCCCTTGCCGTTAATTACACCATCATGACCATCAGCTACTGCATAGGATTCTAAAGGACCCCAAATGGTACAAAAATAGCCAAATAAATATTCAAAAGAAATTATCAGTTTCCAGCCCACATTGGCCTTCCCAAGCCCACTCTCACCATCTGGAGCGTGCTTACAGCGCGCTCCCCAATCATGTAGATTTTGTCTCAGCAAGATTGAAGTTTCTTCAAGTCAAACTGAATTTAAACTTCTGTGTTAACTTTAGGGGAGCGTTTTGGTTTGGGATTTTGAAATAAAGTTGGAAATTAGATAGTTGTCTCTTGCTAGTGGACTTTGATGAGCAAAGTCATGATAGCAATTTATAGCTTTAATTTCTTTCTTATTGGCAGGGAATGTAATTTTTGATTTCAGTTCCATTTAAAAAGAGGAGATATCAGTCAATAGTACTTTGGCACTGAAATCATGTTTAATTTTCTCTCAGTTAGAGAGGGTGACTTCACTTTCTTCTTAAAGGGAGTGGCACTGCTCTGCCCCTGTCCTTTGCATGATAGGACAAAACTCGTAATTGATAAATAAGAGAGAGAAAGAGAAGGGTGAGGGATTTTTCTTTTTTTCTTTTTTTTTTTTAAATAATTTTGGAGTGTTATGTTGCAACATTTTTTTCCCAATTTAATTTACAGTGTGCTAAGCCAAAAAGGTAGAGAGAAAAAGTAAAGAAAAAAAAGCTAAGAAAGAAAACATTAGACTAAACTACACACAATTTCTACAAACATGTTCAATGGTGGAGTACCAGACCAGTTGCACCAATTCATAGCCTCCTCAAGACCCAACTCAGTAGTCCTCCCTCTCTCCTCCTCCTCCTCCTCTTCCTACCCCAATTCTATTGATATTCATGCTAATTACACTCATGAATCTCATCAACTACTTCCTCTTCAGCCCCACTTTTTACACCCCTTATTGCACCAAGTACACCACAAGAATAATATTAGCCATCATGATGAACACCACAAAGAGGAAGATGCCACCGCTACAGCGGCCGCCGCCACCGCCGCCGCAAACAACTTGGTCTCCGATGTCGGTTTGGATATGATGGAGAGCCCCAGATCAATTGCTGAATTGATACCAGCCGTTGATCTTCATCACCATCATCATCCGTGGAGTAACGATGAAGTTCTAGCACTGTTGAGGGTCAGATCTACCATGGATAATTGGTTCCCGGATGTCACTTGGGAACATGTCTCAAGGTACATGTACATGAACATATATATTTTTGTTATGTTGGAGATCTAATTAGTGTAAATTTAGTGACTTTTTTTCTCTCTCTCTTTTGTCCTTGCTCAGATTCATGATTCAGAAAATTAACGGTTATAGCTAGCTAGGTCTTGCATAAGAATAGTACTATGTTCATAAAATTGAGGGAATAACATTAATAAATGGCAATGATACATAGATGCGCGGTTTGTGTTTATGTGTCGGTTTTAGACATTTGTATTGGTGGGTGCAGGAAGCTAGCAGAGCTTGGTTTCAAAAGGAGTGCAGAGAAGTGCAAGGAAAAATTTGAAGAGGAGAGCAGTTACTTCAACAACAACAATAATAATCACAACATTAATAATAACTGTACCAAGAACTACAGGCTATTTCATCATCATCAGCTGAGCGAGCTAGAACAGCTCTATCATGGCGAAAACCAAGCTCAACATCATCAGAATCACAACACAATGGGGGCCCAAAAGGACCAAAGGGTAGCGGAAAATCCAAGTGAATTAGATAAGAGAAGGGGTCAGAGTTTGGAAGAAGTGGATTTAGACTCGACAAGAAATGAAACAGTGGTACTAGTTGGTGGGATAAGTACTAAGGATTCAGATGAGGCTGAAAAAGTGGTGGAAGTATCAAAAAGTGGGACTAATATTAATAAGAAGAGAAAGAGATCATCATCATCATCACATGAGAATAACAAGATGAAGTTTGACATGTTCAAGGGTTTTTGTGAGGAGATTGTGAAGAAGATGATGGCTCAACAGGAGGAGATGCATAACAAGCTTCTAGAAGATATGGTGAAGAGAGACCAAGAGAAAGTGGCTAAAGAAGAAGCTTGGAAGAAGCAAGAGATGGATAGAATGAACAAGGAGCTTGAGATTATGGCTCATGAGCAAGCCATGGCTGGTGATAGACAAGCCTCAATCATTGACTTTTTGAACAAGTTCACTTCAAATTCAGCTGATCAGACCCCCAAACCCAAAAGTACTGGGAAAGATATTTCTCTCACTTCTTCTTCTTCTTCTTCTTTTGTACTCCAATTTCAACCACATGATCATCAACAAAGCCCTATTATTACTCCAACAATATCCCATCTTGAGAAAAACCAAACCAGTAAGAATAATGACAATATTAATACTCATGATCAACAACCATCATCATCTTCTAAAAACCCTAGTACTACTTACAATATTGTTTCAACTCCTCCTGCTAAGCCAACACCTGCCACGTCATCTTCCAACAAAACCCAAAACCCTATTCCTATAAATAATGACAAAGAAGACTTGGGAAAGAGGTGGCCAAGAGATGAGGTTTTGGCATTGATAAACCTAAGGTGCAGTTTCTATAGCAGTGGGGATCAACCAGATCATCACAAGGAGGGAATATTAGCGTCGTCATCCGTGAAAGCTCCTCTCTGGGAGAGAATCTCACAAGGGATGTTGGAACTTGGATACAAAAGGAGTGCCAAGAGGTGTAAAGAGAAGTGGGAGAACATAAATAAGTACTTCAGAAAAACCAAACATGTTAACAAGAAGAGGTCAGTTGACTCTAGGACTTGCCCTTATTTTCACCAGTTAAGTACTTTGTATAACAAAGGAACGACACTCGTTTCTTCATCTCTTCATCATCAACAAGGCCAGGAGATTAGTGACCATAATATTTCAGCAATGTTTCCGCCAGAAACTTCCCAACTAATCATCAGGTCTGATCATCCAGTACTCCATGATAATGATGATGATCATCACGATCATCATAATCATGATTCATCATCTCATGTTGTGCATGTTGCTGATCAAGGTGAGAGATCGGGTAATAATGTTATTGTTCATGATCATCATCAGGAAGTAGTACCGGCGGGTTTTGATTTTGAATTCTAATTTTGATTTTTCTTTTCTTTTGCATATTAATTTATTTGTGTGTGTGCGCATTTATTGATAAATAATAATAATATGTGGTACCCTACCCTACCATATTATTGGTCTTGATCTTAGTTAATTAATTACATGTAGCAGTACTAGTACTACTTTGCATATCATGACTTGATAAAAATAATTTTTACTTTGTTTCTTTATATATTTTTTAAATGTAATTTTCTTGGCCGGGGACAGATATACATTGAAAAACTTGTTTTGTAGCGGGCACCGACAATTTTGAGAAACCACGGACATGTTTTTGATTTTTCTAAATGAGAGATTTGGTTTCGTCTGAGTATTGTCATTGTTGATTCTGAATTCACTATTTCAATAAGTTTGAAAAGACATTCTTCAAAGCTCCCTCGTGCTGTTATTTCTATATATTTAGTATAAAACAAAAAATAGATAAATGGAAAGATAGTTAAGAATCTTTTGTAGGCAAGAGAAAAAGAGGACTGTTTTTTTAAATGATTTAGCTACACGCGTATGCAAATTATGAGTTGCTAGCCAAAAAAAAATAAATGAATAAAAATAAAAATTTACGGTGTTCAATTCTTTGTAATTCCAAAATTTTTATTTGTGATCAATTAGAACAATAAAAAAAAAAAGAAGAGAAATGAGGTTATTAGTATGAGTAATGTTATATATTTCGACAAATTATATTCAGAAGAATACTTGATTAATGTTATCTTATACTTAATCAGTATATGACGTATGTCTTTTTAAAAAAAAAACCACACTCATTAAGTGACGCCTAAGAACTCACAATATTGTTCAAGTTCTAAATAAATGATCTTTTTAACATTTTCCTGTAAGTATTCAATTATATATACATATTTTATGTGTGAATATATACTGAATTTATGTGATCTTACAACTGAAAATTTAAATGTTCTTAGGATCGAATTAGATAATTTATCATAGAATAATCCCATAAGAAACACACTCTAATTTCCCATTTTAAAAAAACCATCGAGTATGCAAATTTGACGATTTAAGACTAGTCAATCACAGAGGATTTTTTTTTAAAGTATTTTTTGGGCAAAAACAAACTCCACTTTTCATACTTCAAAAATGAAAATCGCCAAAAGAGGGGGAAAAACCCCACAAAAAAACCCAATATTTTTAGTAATTTTTTGGATTTAATTAATCCAAGATTATCATTGTTTTTTTTTTTTCAAGGGAGAAGATTATCATTGTTATCTAATTAGGAAGTGCAGACAATTTTGTGAAATTGACAAGGGCTGAAGGGCAAGACATAATGTATCCAGTAGAATCTACCGTAAATGAGGGTGAGGGACCCACCACATGCCCCCACCCAGAAGGCTTAAGGTGCCTGTCTCGAACCGAAAAGGCCCTTCCTTTGGCCTTATGTGCTTAAACGGTGTCCCCACCTGGGTCCCACTGACGATTGCAGAGAGAGATACACAAATGATCCACTGCCACACATCAACGTCACATGTGATGGGGGTCTGTGCCCAACCCACCGTAGCAGCAGCCCTGTATCAATAATATAACATTATGCATACGTAGGTATATACGTATAAATGCATATATACATGATACGTCTTAGTGGGGCCTACCACCCCAAGAAACAGTGTTTTGATACACGTGCAAGTACGGGGGCCCACTGATCAACGGCTCAGATGGTGTTCTTCATCTTCTTGAATTCAGAAGATTGCAAAAGTCAACGGTGATAATTCGTTTGACTCTTGTGTTTTCTAATTCTTATCGGTAACGGTAAATACGAAGATTTTGTAAGTAGGGCTCTAACTTTCAGTTTTGACTACAAATGGTTGACTTTTGGCTCATTATTTTCCCGTTGGATTGAAGTATCTACACCCATTTGTTGTTAGTTATTCTACCAACAGAATATTTCATTACGTCTTTATGTAAAAAAGTCACGATTTTTTATCTCAAAAAAAAAAAGGGATAATAACATTATTATACCTTACATTTTGATTTTTTGTTCATATTGTATCTTCTATTTTGAGTATTATCAACATTATTCTTCCAATTTAACATTAGTAACAAATTCATACCTCTATCAGATTTTGACTAAGAAAATGACTGAAATACCCTTTTGGGATGTTTTTAAATGTAATTAAAATTTTAGGACTAAATTAAAATTAAGGGCACGGCTATAATAGGGCTCCACTAATATAGTCTTATGTAAGGCCTTTTGTTTTTGACCATCGGATGAAATTGAACATTAATCTAATAGTTGATGGGGCTCAAAAATCTGAAAGTTTGAATTAGGCACTAGTACACTTGATCTTTTCCTCATCAACCATCTCTCCTACCTCTTACCGGCTCTTTCTCTCTCCAGCTTTTGAGCCTCCTTTCTGACTTTGTTTATTTTTCTCACCAGAAAAACATTGAATTCCATTCATCTTAGTGGATAAGTCTATACACATCAAATCCCTCTTGTGCAATTCAGGAGATTTAGTTCCCAGTTAGACCGTGAGACACCTTGCGCTTGAAATTGACGGAGCCATTAATATAATTCTCTCACATATTGATACATGTCAATCAAGTTTATAATTAGAAAAAGAAATTTCAGAATTTTTTTGCACAGAGGAGATGCCATCGGCCATCAGAATACGAATTTCACTGAGGAGTTATCCGATATTTAAAAGCAAAGAAAATGCAAGAAAAATCCGAAAAGGAACTTAGAGCTTGGATCTAATCGGTCTCACTCAAATCCTCCAAATCAAAGGTGGTTTTGAAATCGCAAACTTTTATGGGCGATCTACTTCGTGACCAAAGTCTGCACTTGTAAATACAAATCGCGGTCAATTTCGATAATGGACTAAAAAATTATTGTAAATAAGAAGAACTCTGTTAATGTTTAATCTTTGCCTTTCTTTTTTTTTTTTGGTCTGAGCTTTTTGGCATTTGAAAAGAATTAGCCAGCAATTGATATGGGTAGTAGGGAAAGAAAGAAAAGATGGAGGTTTCTATTGTGTGCGATGCAGTGAATTTGAGCATATATCTTAAAATTACGGCCGAATCTTTTATTTCTAATCGAATGGTCAAGAACAAAAGGCCTTATATAGGCTATATTAGTGGAGCCCTGTTATAGTTGTGCCCTTAAAATTAATAAATGAAATAACAAATTAGAAAATCATATATAAAAAATGGAAAAGATTTGGCATCCGTACTACCATCCTCTTCTGCCGATCTATTCGTTTGTGGTATAGCTGTTGTCTGCTCCTCCCTACCCAAGACGGTGTCGTCATCGGACTTAATTACGATGTGCCTCTAACCAGATTGTCTTCTCCTCGAACTCTAGTCTTGATTCGAGATCAATAACTCTATCTCCTGCTAATGCACCATACCCGCATCCCCATCAACTGTGAATGAGTAAATCCTAAAGATCTAGGATTTCACCTTGGCCCTTTGTTTGGAATCACTGTACAGTTCCAAAGGTACACACTCTTTTGCTCTGTTATTCCTTTTTGGGTACTGAGAAAATGAGAGAAAAACTTCGAAAATAAGTGAATTGGGGGTATTTTTTTTTATGTAAGTGAGTGCAAGACCTCAAAACCAAAGCATTTTAGAATCTATGCTTTGAATTTGACTAAAGGGTTACTAAATCTTATTTAAAGTTTTTTGCTTTTTTGATAACTAGATTTTGTTTTAAGTGATTTTGCTTCAGCAATTAGTTGGATCTAGTCAAATTGCTCCTAAACATATCAGCATTTATAATTTTGTGTTCTATTCACGGATTGTGATTTTGGCTGGTTTTATATAATACGTATGAGAAGACTTGGTAAAAGAGGGGGGAAAAAGAAAAGAACAAGAAAAAAAGAGCCGCACTTTCCACCATAAAATAGAGATGTCAGATGAATCCATTATTTGCAATACAATACAAATACAGAAACATAGAGAGATTTAAAGATAGAGCGAGAAAATCCACTGAGTTTAAAAGAAAAAAAAATGCAAGAAGACCAGACTCAGATGACCTCCATAACTAGCTTGCCTACTACCAGAGCCATAATGATCAATAACTACGCAGGCCTGTTGATTTGTGTTTGATTTGTTGAAGAAAGACCAGGGTGAGGGACAAAATTTGAAAAGACAGAAAAGGAAGAAGACAAGTGTTCCTCTCTTTTTTTCAGTTTGAATTTTCAGAAAATTTTAAATTTTTTTATTTTAGTTATTAATTTTAATTTAATTTCAAATCTGAATTCATTTTTAAAATATTTATGTCTAAATCTATAAGGATATTTCGGTCAATGTATCAGTTTTTGACTCATAAAGGTAAGAATTTGTTGCAAATGTTAAATTGGAAGGATGATATTGATAATAATTAAAATATAAGGTATAATCTTAACAAAAGGTCAAAATACAAGGTATAATAATATTATCCCAAAAAAATAAAGAAGATAGAGGGAGAGAAGCCCATATATGATTACAAAGCTTAGAATTGAGGAAAATTAAGGGAAATAAGAGTCTTTTTGCTGTTTTTTACTTTTTTAGAGTGATTTTGAAAATTTCTTTTTTAGGAGCAATTTGTTACATTTCTATGAGTGTTTTGGAGAGAGAAATTTTACACATTCCATGACTACCTTTATGAATACAACACAGGCTTCCCTCCATTTTGTTACTTTCCCCCTATTTTTTAGCAGATTTCTCTCCCAATCATACGTGCTCTGCTGCCATTAGTCCTCTTGAAAGAAAAAGCATGCTGCAAAGCCTTGGTTTTGCTTTTTTTTTTTTCACATCAACACAAACTCAACTCACACACTCTCTCTCACTTCTCCGGATCTGGACTATTCTTAGACGGAAGGAGCAATTGGCATGACAGAGCAGCTCACACGGCGCCTCGTCGAACCAGGTCACATGGCAAAGATCTAGACTTTATCTCGTCGAACCATTCTCGTCAGACCAGCTCGCACGACACCTCCATTTTCGTCCCACGATCTCTCTCTGACAATAAATGTTCGTTTTAGTTATATGTATGAGGTTTTCAGTGAATAGCTAATAGTTATGATGATTTGGAGAAGAAGATGGTTAAAACATTGTTAGTTTATTGAACTTCAATCTGGAAGTCTTTCTTTTTTTTTTGGTGGAGATCTGGAGGTCTATATTTGTGTTTCAGGTTATCACAATTTATTTGACATGCTGTCAAAAATAGTCAGTTTGATGATTAATTTTATTTATTCTACTTCTGTGATGATTTGATTACCAATTATAGTCATGTTTCTTTAAACGTTGTGACAAGCTGGCATAATTTCTTTAAATGGTGTATTAAGGTTGTGATTTCAACTTCTATAGATTTGTGACCATGAATCACAATTTTGTTACTCAATAGAATATTTCGTGACTGTTAGATATATTAAGATTTACATCATTACGAACATTGTGAAATTGTATACTATGTTGGCTAATTGCAGAACCGTGACTTTGCTTTTACAGACATGGACAGTGTTGTTGTTTTCTTGAATTACAATAGTAAGTGAGATGAAAATAACGTATATCATGAGATGGAGATGACGGGTATTTTGCTTCCTAATAGAGCAATCTACGCTCGGGTGTTAAAAATTGTGTTTTAGGCTCTTGATTTGAGACCTGATAACCATACCATAGAGATAAAATATGTTATTGATGAGAGACTTGCTCCTATTAAGATTGTGAATGATCATTCTATAAAAGTTTATATGGAGCTAAAGAAGAACGAAGTAAACAAGAATAACTATCCTCTCTTTATACATGTAATTGACAAGCCAATGACAATGCAAGGGATATTTATGCGAGGAAATGAGAGTCAACCACGTCGTCTTTATATTCCAAGTATAGCAGATCTATGATAACTCTATAAAAATAGAGTTAATTGTGTTTTTTATTCATTAAAAATGTGTGTTATAGAGTAATTTTAAATTAGATTTTAAGTAATTTAAATTATTCTATTTTATTTTGGTTAAGATTTATTTTTATTTAATTTTATGTTACTTTATTAGGTTTAGGTATTTTATTTTGATTAGCTTAAATTAATTTAATTTGAAAATTGAAATAGGTGGGTTTTAGTTTAATTTAATTTAATCAGGTTTTTTTTTTTTTAAAAGAAATTTCTGCTGAAGCTAGAACAGGTGCGCGAGTAAGGATGAGGAGTTAACTCGCGTAGAGAGCCGTCGGATAAAAAAATAGGCGCATCTGGTGGGCGAGTGCAGTTCACGTGAGGAGCAGGCAAGTGAGGGAGCAGGACAGCCGATAGGTGGGCCCGCGTGCATCAGCATCCATCAGGCCGTGTCTGATCTGCTGCTCTTCACCATCCGTGCAACCTATTTTCTAGCCAACCAGAATCCGCCACATCACCAGATTGACTTCAGCCTTTTAAATAACCAATCACGCGCGAGGTACATGCTGAGCTCACGGCTTTCTGCCGCACAGAATTATTGCTCAGGTAGCAGAAATTGCATAGAAACGTGAGACAATGGGAAAGAGAAAAGAGAGGAAAAAAAAAAGAGAAACGGCCACATATCTTCCACTAATAAAAGAGAAGCTTTGGAATCCGTGAATTCACTCTCATCAGCTATAAAAGGGCTACGGGACTAGAGGGAAAAACACACCATTCTAGAGAGAGAAACACAATAGTCCAGAGAGGGAGAGAGATTAATAGAGAGCAATTGGAGGCCAAATTAGAAGAGGAGGCTTGCGATTGTTCTCAATCATTCTGCACTCTGCTAAACTCTCATTTGTTTATTTTTATTTTTAGTTTTTCATTATGTTGCAAATTTTTATTTTTAGTTTTGTTATTTTCATTATGAACTAAATTAATTTTCTAAGATTATAATGGGATCTCTATATATAGTTTGAATTATGATGTTACCTCTTTGATTTTGCGATTTTAATTTACGAATTGTTTATTTTATCTTGTTCTTAATGCTTTTGAGTACTTGATCACCACTTAAATTGATATTGGTAATTTGTATGAACTTGGAAAAGGAATTTCAGATTTAGACCTAGATAGAATAACACATGATCATGATTATATGAGTTTATGTAGGATAAGAATATACCTACATAACACGTGCAATTATTGAAAGACCTTACTCTTAATGAATATTTTCTTAATCTAATTCACATAGGAATATAGTAAATTAATTAGAGGAGATATTTTTACATGACTATCGGAAGAGGCTCGTAGATACACTAGGATTTTTGATTGGCAATTCGGGTTAGATAGTAATTCAAAGAGGGTAACTAGTAATTTAAGCATACGTAGAGTGAAAATTGTAATCCTAGGTTTATTTTCATTGGTGATTTGACAAATTATTTGCACTCTTTAATTTAATTTTATTTAATTTTTTGTTTTCTTTTAGTTTAAATTTTAATTTTAGGATTTTTAAATTGATTGTTTGGATAAATTGATAACTAGTGTAGGTTAGTACTTAACGAATTATAGCAATATCTCTGTGGGAACGATATCTTTATTCATCACTTTATTACTTATTCGATACGTGCGCTTGCGTATAAAAATTCATAACAAGTTTTTGGCGCCGTTGCCGGGGAAATTATTTTATAATTTTTTTGTTAATACTAATATCGATTAGTTGAGATTTAATCCAAACTTTTATTTTATTATTATTATTATTTTTTTATTATTATTTGTTTCTTTCTTTCTTTGATAATCTCAGGTACTCTTTAGCAGTACATGAGACGTACGAGGAGTTGGGAGCTTTTGCCATTAGATCCGGAGATTGAAAGAACGCTAAGAGAAATTTGAAGAGCGAAAAATCAACAAACAAATCCTCCAGCACTAATGGGTGACCAAGACGAGACGAAGCCTCTGCATGATTATGCAGTCCCATTGATTGATAGCCTCAGTTCAAGTATTCGAAGACCTACCATTAATGCTAATAACTTCGAACTGAAGCTCATTATTATTCAAATGATCCAGAGCTCAGTCCAGTTTGGAGGATTACCTAGTGATGATCCGAACCAGCACATTGTGAATTTTCTAGAAATTTGTGATACTTTCAAGCACAATGGAGCTTCTGATGATGCAATCAGGTTATGGCTTTTCCCTTTCTCTCTACGAGATAAAGCTAAGAGCTGGTTGAACTCCTTACCAGCTGGGTCAATCACTACATGGGATGATTTGGCACAAAAATTTCTGGCAAAATATTTTCCACCAGCAAAAACAGCCAAGCTGCGCAATGATATCACCTCCTTCGTCCAATTCGAAAATGAATCACTATATGAGGCTTGGGAGCAGTATAAAGATATGTTGAGAAGATGCCCACATCATGGGATTCCAAAATGGTTATTAGCTCAAACGTTCTATAATGGCTTGATGGGACATTTGAGAACAATAGTTGATGCAGCAGCTGGAGGTGCCTTGATGGGGAAATCGACAGATAAGGCATACGATTTATTAGAGCAGATGGCAGCCAATAACTACCAGTGGCCTTCAGAGAGAATGACTTCGAGAAGAGCTACAAGCATAAATGAGATAGAAGCCATTGCTACCTTGACTACTTAAGTTAATGCTTTGTCTAAGAAATTTGATTTGCTAGGAGTTCGTGCCATGAATAGCCCATTTATAGCTTGCGAAAATTGTGGTGATAATCATATGAGCAACCAGTGTCCTTTTAATGTGAAATCTGTGCAATATGTGGCCAATTTAAATATGCAACAAATCGACCCCCATTCAAATTATTACAACCCAGGCTGGAAGAATCACCCGAACTTCTCTTGGAACAACAACAATAATCAAGGGTCCACTTCAGCTAGTCGACCTATGCCTTCACTTGGATTTGCACAACAAGTGCCACTACCACAACAAGAGAAAAAGCCAGCACTTGAAGAGATGTTTATGCAATACATGGCTAAGAATGATGCTATTCTTCATAATCAAGCTGCGTCATTAAGGAATCTTGAGACTCAAATTGGTCAATTAGCTATTGCAGTTAGCTCTCGACCACAAGGTAATCTACCAAGTAATACAGAGGTGAACCCTAAGGAGCAGTGCAATGCGATAACTCTCAGAAGTGGGAAGCAAGTAGAGCAACCAAGTGAATCTATTTTAGCTAACTCACCACCTTTAGCTCCTTCATCGTCAACGAGCTCAAGTAAGCAGCCAGTGCAACCCTAAGAGCTATCCAAGAAACATCGTGTAGAGCCAGAAAAGCCAAGTCCAAGCTCTTTCCAGATAATCCAGAGCCATATGTTCCTCCACTACCATTTTCTCAACGGTTCTACAAGCATAACATGGATAAACAATTTTTAAAGTTTTTAGATGTTTTCAAGAAACTCCACATAAACGTTCCTTTCGCGGAGATGCTTGCTCAATCACCGAATTATGTGAAGTTTCTAAAAGAGATTTTATCTAATAAAAGGAAGCTAGAGGAGTATGAAACAGTAGCACTTACTGAGGAGTGCAGTGCGATCTTACAGAAGAAACTTCCACCGAAGCTAAAAGATCCTGGGAGCTTTAATATTCCATGCAC